>JOMC01000025.1:759659-1033815 GCA_000812125.1 Aspergillus ustus
AGACATTATTCCACCGCTGCCATTCTCCGAGACTGAGTAGTTATCAGCACCAACTTGAGTCGCCAGATTGGGACAGCGTACATATTCCTTGTTGTGTTGTCCCGGTAGTGGCAATCAACTCCATATCCTGTAGACTGGTTGCTTGTGCCACTTGATAGTGGATAGCACAGACATAGGCATTCGGATCTGTGGATATGATGTCGATACGGAGATTGCGGATTTGGCTGTAGAAGCGCGCAGTGTTGACATAGTACTCGGCGTCTCCACCATCTGGCCCTGTCCCACCAACATACTCGTTTGTGGATAGCACACCCAGACCGACGAAGCTACTTGCTGCTCTAATTGTGGGCCAGTTGTTAGCCTGGGAACAGTTAGCACCACCATATGGGGGTAATATGATAGTAGGAGCAACTTGCGTCGCCAATAATCTGAGTAGCAAAAAGGACCCGGATCGTGCTTGACACCAAATAAGTTCCTGGAGGAAAGTAGACGATGGCGCTTTTTAAGGTAGACCCATTGCATCGCTCCCCGCAGCGCTGACCATCATTGATGGCAGCCTGTATTGCAGCTGTTGAATCAGACGCGCCGGTAGGGTCGGCATGATAGTCGGTAACGACATTCCGGAAAACCTGAACAAAGTTTGAGGGTTAGAGGATGGGTTGACGAAGTTGAAATGGTTGAAGAAGATATCAGTGAAACACTAAAGCTACCGCGGACCCTGATGGGGGCGAGCGCACGTGCTTCTGTGCGCAGAGCAGCTTTTTCCTTTTCCATTTACCTTATAATTGGCGTCGCTTCCCCACGGTACAGTCCCCTGGCGCCTGATACCCTCCGTCCAGAAGTTGCCATCCGCTCGCCGAGACAGCGTAATGGAGCAATCAGCCAGACTAGTCGCCATATCGGCCTCCGCTACAAGAGCTGCGGCATGAGAAATGACAGAGGTTATGTTCAACAGAGGACTAATGGAGGATTCACGCCTCTGTTTTGCCAGTTTTGCGCCTGCATTCGACCTGCGAGAGTAATTCTCAAGGCGGTCTTTATTTAGCTTCGTCATTTGGGCGATGGCAACTCGGACTATTTCTCGTGCATCATTAATGCTGGATTCTGTGGCATTGACAAGCAGAGGCTGACGCAAGTCGAAGTTATCAAGGTTGTGGAGAGTTTGATGTGTTTCTGCCTGTCTCGGAATGACCTACCCTCTGTCCCAGAGATCATCAAGAAGACCTGACAAGCAATACATATCCAAAGAAGGATAATAATTGAGGCATGGCCCATTTTGT
This sequence comes from Aspergillus ustus, assembly GCA_000812125.1. NCBI lineage: Eukaryota > Fungi > Ascomycota > Eurotiomycetes > Eurotiales > Aspergillaceae > Aspergillus > Aspergillus ustus. Next base: position 760,940 of record JOMC01000025.1, read on the forward strand.
TACTGCTGTTCAAGCACTACTTTGAGAGTGCCAACAATTCAGTGAAATGGATATATGTCAAAAGCAAGAACGCTGGGGAAGGATAGCGCTGGTATGCCGATTCCAGAACCCCCTGATTTAAATCTTCGAAGGCTACGAAACCAGAGCAACCCGCAGGTGAGCTCAACGCTGTAGATCATCTCTGACGCTGCAGACTATGGTTGTCCAACTTGAGTCCGGAGGTTGTGCCTGCCTGACACGGCGCAGGGTGTCTCTATCGGGGTTGTCGTTACCTTTTTACCCAATACCTCGCGATAACTACTATACGAGTATATATAATTGGTTACATGGGCTATTGGACCGAGCGAGATGTAATTATCTGCCAGGGAAGTGAATTGGACAGCTGCGAGCTGACCTAGCAGTGAAAATGAAGCAAATAGGCTCAGTGCGTCACGACGCGTACAAGTTGTTTGAAACCTTATAAATTGACTGGGACCACGAGGACGCTAAAATACCTTTGCAACTAATCCCAGGCTCCGACCTGGCTACACGGTCAGCCCCTACCTGTCACCGGATGCGGAAACTGGGATCCCAGCCCGGGCCTTTCAGGGGAAATAACTCCGCAAAACCACACCTCCCTGCGATGACTTGCAACAGCCAGATACAAGAATATACTGGTTACATATAAATTACCATTCGAACCTATGCTTTGTGGCATAGAGGGGATCCGTCTGCATTTATGCACTGAAGCTGCAACAATTATTTGACGAAGACTTATCGCTTCATGGGGTGGTTGTGTACAGCTTCGCATCTGTCGAGCAACCGGGGAAAGGGAAGTCAGGGTTACACATGCACGTAGGGATAGCAATCGCCAAGGAGTCCCCCGGTACTCCTCGCTGCGCCCCCGTCTCGAGCCTGACGCGGTATTAGGGCAAATTAGAGTAAATCACATTGAAATCCTCTCCTCACTTCATCTGAATGCATTACTAGCCGCGCAAACAATGTCGCCATCAAATAAACCCAGCGGCTTCGATCGAGCAGCGGTCTCATCACCCGCACATGAACCCAAAATCCTCAGTATGCATAGAGGTTGATCACTCCAGGGTCAGCTGCCCGCAGCTTTTTGTTCTCCCTCATGAGAATGAACCTCATGACCCACGCCAATATGACCACTCCTGCCGAAAATCCGATGCTGGCGTACATGGCAGGCCCAAACCTTGGGGCATCGCTGTCGGGCCATAGGTAGGGTGTATACACACTGGCCAGGTTGCCTAGGGTATTGGTGATGGCAATGGCCACAGCCTTCTTCTCATCTGTCTGACCTACCGTCGCAGCCACCCAGGCGATATTAATATTGTTCACTCCATAAGTGGCTCCGACGAAGAGGATCATAGCAAAATACCGCCCTCCGGTATTTAGGGTAGCGGTTGCAACCGCGAACCCTACAATGGCCAGCAGTTTGGAGATTGTGACGTGCCATGTTCGTTCGTTGAAGTAACCCGAAGACCAAGAGACGGCGATTGAGGTGAACGTCGCCACAAGATATGGTGGGCAAGTGAGAACAAGCGTGATGGTGGAATTGAACCCTAGAGTTTTCACGACGGTTGGCATAAAGTTCTTGAAGCCGTTGGCCGAGAGATGGAGATTGCACATCAGAGCAAATACCCAAGTGCGGTAGTCCAAGCACGCCTCGCGGAGCCCGGTCCACACGCTGGTCCCCTCTGCCTTCTGGGTGGTATCGCGCGCAATACGGTCATGCGCAAGCTGCCGCTCTTCTGGCGTGAGCCACACAGTCTGCTTCGGAGAGTTTGGGAGAAGGAAGAACGCGGCGATGGCGACTCCGACAGTTACAACTCCTTGAATCAGGAACAGCCACTGCCAGCCGGCAAGACCATGCTTCTTATCCAGCGTAGCAAACACAGCTGCTGATATGAGCCCTGAGAATGAACTCGCCAGCATATTTCCCGTGTACAGGATCGCCATGCGTGTGGTTGCCTCTTTGCGGTTGTAAAACAGCGAGATCATGAAGAGAGCCCCTGGATAGAAGGGTGCTTCCACCACACCAAGAACCAGGCGACAAACAAGCATGCCGTGATAGTTTTTGACGAGACAGGTAAGCGTGGAGACAATGGCCCAAGCCATCATGAACCCGGACATATACCAAGCAGGTTTAACGCGGTTGAGGATCATGTTGGAAGGAACTTGGCCGATAAGGTACCTGTGAACGTTTACTGTTAGAACGCGGTTAATCCCAGACACAGGACAATATTCTCTCACCCAACAAAAAGGATGCTGACGCAGGTGTTATACTGAGTGCCCTTCAGGTTCAGGTCTTCAGTGAGGCTGTTCAGCTTGCCGTTGACGAGCGCATTTCGATCCAGAAAGTTGAGAAAATACATGGCCCAAAGCGTGGGCTTCACGCTGTCAGCCCTCCAGAAACAAGATGGAGGAGAAGTGGGTCAAACCATCATATAGCAGTCAATCTTTCTCACAAGAGCAATCTCCTTGGGGTCGGTCTTTGCCGCCGCACCGAATCTATCGTACTGTAGAATCGGCCCATTCTTCTCAGCATCGATATGCTCAGCATAGGCAGCTTCCTTCTCGGTGATGCCATGACGGGAGTTGTCGGCCATTGTGAATGTGGGTCTTCAAAAAGCAATCGAAGTATGGGCTGCTGGGGCAGTTTGGATCGAGAGGACAACTACAACGACCAGGTGGACCCTGATATACCTAAAGCTTCAGCGCTCCACTGTCCCCGCATCCATGCAGTCTGGGGTAACTAACTGGAACCTGGGAGTTCCGGAGCGCCAACTCGAAGTCGTCTCGGATATGGAGCAGCCCAATCGGGAAGGGGCATTTGCAGCGGGCCCGGGCTGGCCGATTAATTGTTGGTGGGGACATTACTTTTCTTTTCCGAGACTGCTTCTTCGAAGCCTCGGATACCTGGCGGCTCCATTATGCTCGGCTGCACTTTATCCGGCGACCTTTTTCAGGCCAATCGGATGTTTTTCGCCATAAGCATGTTCAGGTATCCGAACGGAGTCAAGGTAGGTCCGCTACATCGTCTATCACGTGATATTAGCACGCTTTATCTTAAGCTCGTGGTTGCCGTGGATATCACTGATGGGTACGAGGTGAAAGAATTACCCGGATATACATAGAGCTATAGGGACAATTGCCCGGGTCGGTGTGTTTAGTAAGTGACCTTAGAAGTCAAGACAGCATTCTCGACGGAAAGATGAACACCAGCTATGGTCCAATATGTGTATTGTGAAGTGAATAAATTTCTAACACTCGGGCGAGTATTGTACAGTTCACCATTCATTCCGCCAGGCATCAACAAACTTCTTGATCAGCCCACTCTCAATCAACTCAACACCACCGTTCAACGCGGGACTTGCAGCCTCGGACTTCTGCATCTCAAAAGCAAGTCCTGAGCGGCCCATGTTATCATTGTCGTATTTCTCTGCAAAGAAATCCAACAGTTTTACAGCAGGATTCTTCTTCGGGTCCTGTTCCCCCTCGCGCAGGCGTTGAAGCCATTCGCGCTTCGGAAGAACTTCAAAGTCAAGTCCTGCCCTCTTCAAAGCTGGTAGTAACTCCTCAGTCCACTTAAATGTCCTGGCGTTCTGTACATGGTAGACAGTTTGAGGATCGTAGGAGAATCCTTTGACGGCGACTTTACTACTGCCGAGATTCTCGTTGAGGTCAGCCAAATCTAGAATGGCATCTGCGACGATATCGACGGGTAACCATGAGGGCGTTTCATCCAGAGCTGGCAGTGCCTTTAGCGTGCATGCTGTTTGAAGCATGAGAGGAATAGCTTCCGTTGTATTCCATTTTCCGTGCACAGTATCGCCAACGATTTGACCGACCCTCAGAACTTTGGCAACCATTCCCATCTTCTCTGCAGCCGCCTGAACAATCCGCTCCGCCACGAGTTTGGACCTTGCATAGCCCATACTTTGGGCATGTACCAACTCTGGGATTGGGGCTTCGGAGATTGTGGCAGGCAATGGGGTTCCAGCAGCGGCGGAGATAGATGAGCAAAAGTAGAACTGAGCGGGAGATGTTCTTTCGCTAGAGAGACACAGATTGACTAGGTTGTGTACGCCTTTGATATGCTGGGCTTCAAAGCTTTGGACACCAAGTGTAAAGTTGACAGCCCAGGCAGAGTGGATGACTTTGGTCAGGGATGCTCGAAGCTCAGCGATAATGGAGGGGGATAATCCAAGGTCCTCGGAGCCTAGCTGACTTGGTAATGCGACAATTTTTGAGACATTCAGCATCGGTAGAGACCTCGAGGCCAGGTTTGATAGGACGCGATCTAGCGCATTGCTCGGATTGGACGCCCTTACCAGGCAATAAAGCTTCTTAACACTTTCCTTTAGCATCAACCGAGAGAGGATATATGCTCCTAAAGAGCCAGTAGTTCCAGTCAAGAGCTAAAAGAGTCAGTAAAGCTTGACATGAGTAACAGGATCGAATCGACTTACTACAACTTCTTCTGTTGCTGCTCGTGCCCGGAAGGTTGAGTATTTGTCGACTAATTGGGACATGACAGTTAGCTCATCCTCCTCAGGTTGCTGCTCGCCTGTGCGGAGGGCATATAAGTGTGTAGCAAGCTTTTTGATGTTCGCGCAGTCGAAAACGACATTGTGACCTAAGTCGGCGGACCCAATGTCGATATTTTTCTTGATGAAACCCCTTGCCTTTATCGCCTGAAGGCTATCAACACCTGATTCATAAAAATCCGAAATCAAGTCCAACCGCGCATGACCAAGCTCTGTTTGAAAGATATTGAGGAGATAGATTTCGAGTTCCGTGAGATCCAAGGCCAATTTCTGCTCGAATTCGGAGGTGCCATTTTCCAGGTTCTGATATGCAGCCTCGATAAGGTCCCTGAATTCTAGGTAAGTTCGATTTCGAATCATGGTCCCTTTGTCCGTAGCTGGATAGGAGCATCCAACATTGAGAATGATCACCATGTCGCGTGAGATTTGACTGAAGGCCTCTGCATTCAGGTTGGCTGACTCTATATCCGGCCAGACAAGATTGAGGATTTCATCCTTGCTCAACCCTTCACACTCATTGCTGGGCACGATAAACAAACCAGGTAATGGCTTGCCCACGCCGAAGACAAGGTTGTCCTTTACAAATTTGCTCTGCCGAATGCGATGCTCAATGGGCACAGGTAGAACCTTCTCGCCATTTACCAGGGTCACACGATCGTCAATGCGACCTAAGTACTTCCAGACGTTTGGAATGGTAGGGTGATCCAAAAATGTGTCGCGTGTTCGGAAGGAATTCGGTGGATCATCGCAGTTTGAGCTGACCTTAGCTGGTAACCCGTCAAGAACTATGCATTCGTAGGAGCCATCTTCTAGCTTCTCCATTCTCAGGTATGGTTGAGCTCCTTTCAAAGGTCGGACGTAGTTCCACAACTTGTCGCCGAGTGGACGGTCGGACGTCATTAATTGACCAAGCTCGGTCCTATCGCCCATGTTAGCATCCCAAATAGAGCACGGTAATGCGTAGCGCACTGCCTTATAGGACGAGCTTAATTGAAAACACATACGCTCCATAATGACTGATCAGCCTGACTCCATGGTTCACCAGGTAGTCCCCAAGCTCGTCAGGGCAACTGCTTCCCCCAAACAGAACCTGCTGGCATTTAGCCAGTGCCCCTACTCCGCCGTCGACCTCACTTAAGAGTTTGAGAACATACGGCACGCCGTGGAAGCTCTCCGGTTCGAACACCTCCATGACTTCCAGGATATTCTTGCCAGTCAAGGGCAAGTTGGCGTTGTAGATGGCAATTGGCTTCGCCTTGAATAGCGACCGAAAGAATGTACATAGGCCATGATTGTGGTAAAGTGGAAGAGTTAACAATGCACGGTACGAGCTACTCGTACTGTAATTGGCAATGCAAGCTGCATGGGTTTGAAAAATGGGCTTCGGAAGACCAGTAGAGCCTGAGGAGTGGATGATGAAAGCCCATTTTCGACTCAACTCGGGCTGGGCAGCCTGCTGCAGATTTGACAATTCGGTGCAACTTGAGTAGGCCGAAAAAGCTGGTATCGAGAAGGCGTTGATGTCTGGTACGGCGTTCTGAATTCGTGCTACTGCTTTTTCTGTCGCGGTGGAGTAGACGATATGCTCGCAGCTTGTTTTCGCAAGGAGATTCGTGTATGCTTCAGTGCTAAGCCGAGTCGAGAGTAGCAAAATGGCATACCCCAACCGGGAGAGTGCAAAAAGGGATACAACGTAGTCGAGATTAGAGGGCCCAATTATCGCTACTACTCGATTTTTGACAGGGTCCGAGAACTGAACCAGTCGTTAGTAGTCGTTTCAGCAAAGGTAGACTAGTTTACTTCACCTTTGATAGCCCAGAGTCTTTGAAAGCTTTAGCAGCTCCATTTGCAAATCTGTCTAGATCTTTGGCCGTGTAAAAGGCATAGTCACGCACTCCATGGGAGCTTTGTGGGTAGCCAACTAGCGGAGCGTCTGGCGGATAGGGTATGCGATGCAACAAGATATCGTTTATGGTATACAATATTGCATCCGAGTCTGCTGGCGGAGTTGGCGGAAGATCTGTAGCACTCCTCAGCGTATCCTTCTCGTCAAGCGAGACTTCATCACTTAGTTGAGTTGCTACAAGCATGATCGTGCTGAATGTCGCGAGAAAGACGCGTGCATCTGAATTGCGAATTAACCCCAAAGTTGGATATAGTGGTACGGTTAGCGTAGGATGGAAACACATTTCTTTTCAAATGACCTTGAGCGGACTCTATCAATTCCGCACAGCTTCCCCCCGAGCATTGTTAGGGTTGTGCTCGGAAAAGCATTGCGGGGCTCGGATAAAGCGACAGCCACATCCGATTCGGTTATTCTGTACAGCTCCAAGGTGGATGCAGAATACCGAATAGCAGAGCGAGTTCCCCGCATTTTTCCGGATAATGAGGAATCCAGTCGTATGGGGTTGCTTGAGCCATGAGCGGGGTTCGGAGTTGAGGGCGCAACTAGGTTGATGTCTCCTACAACCGCTTGGATTGAGACCACAAGACACCCACCGTGGTAATGAGTTATGCCGTACAATCCCCACGCACATTGCCGCCAGTGAAATATCCGCAGCTTTATGCGGAACCATTGCACCCTATGCCGAGCGGGAACAAGAATAGGATTATGTAGGTTTCTAAGACGGTTCCCGTTGTCAATCCAAATGGCATGCCTGAATGCATTGTGTCCGCGTAGATTGGAATATCTGGAAAACGAGACCTTGCACAAACATGATACGAGCATACCAATACCAAAAATGTTGGGCCACTGGTCAAGATAGGACACGTCTAGGTATTGTAATAGTGGAAAAGCAACGCAACGGTATGAGACATTCAATGTTCAAGACCCTGAAGGTTGTCAGACGAAAATAGATAACCCAATTCCCCTAGGCCTGTCAATGCCAGTGAATCGAGGTCTCCCCAGCTAACAACATTGGGGATGTAGGTTGTAGGGCTGCTATCTTGCATCACGTCACCTAACCACACTTGCGGCTCTGTCTGCACCTGTGATAGCTCCAGGGATGGATGGTGGGTAGATATCTCATCTGTACTAGGTGGAATGCCAATAAATGCAGGCTGAGGAAAGGCTGAAGCCTCATAATCCATCTGCTCTCTGGGGCCACCGTGTCGCTGGAGTGGCCCTGTCTCTACGTTTGGATTATCCATGGTTCGTTGATTATTTGATAGCTTTTGCTGCACGCACTTATGAGCCTCAGTGCGAAGCTCTTCCAACACCATGGCGTAGCGCTGAGCGAAAGACGATTGTGGTCCACATGCTGCTAGGTATTGCTGAGCTTGTTCGCCTGCCTGAAGTCGCGCCAAATTTTCCTCAACACTAATCGCTTGCGAACAGGTCTGAATGAAGTGAACATATATCACAACAATTGCAGAGAATGCGTAGTAATGGGTAAACTTTGAGGATTGTTAGAGCATCCCAAGTTAGGGAGGATTGCCTTACTTACCCAGAAGGTTTTGTACATTCTACCGTTTTCGCACAGGTCACGCAAGATATCGGTTATTCTTATGGCGGCAGCCAGGCAGTGCTCTACATTCTGATTAACCGACTCCTGAAGTTGTTTGTTACCACCGGGGGCTGAGAGTGCCCAGTGTTTAGAGTCCTTGAGAATAAAGGGACGGTATAGGAGAATCTGGGCATGGTAGAAAGCTAGATTCAACACGGTATACTGTCGTTGGTAAGTGAGCATCAGCATATCGACACTCGGCATATCAATAAAAGCGGACAGTTCGCCTCGCCATTGGGTCAAATCTGCTCCATGCTTCGCAGCCGCCGTCAATTGTGATTGAAGTGTCGTTTTTCGTATACCATAGAGATCCCGAAGAACGCCGCTGATAATCCTAGATAATTTGGCGTGATAGACTGGGGCTAACATGATGCTCTGAGCATTGGAAATTGCCTGAGAAATGCTACTCAGTGTAATCTGGGCATCATTCGCAATCGCAGGAAGTTCTTGGTCGATTTCATCGTCGTGAAAAATGCGCGGGCGGCCTAACGCTGCGCTTAGGTAATTATCCAAACTGTACATACACCAAAAGACTCGTTTGCGGCACTCCTGTTCGATGAAGTCAACACCTGTTGTAAGCTCGCGCCGCCGCCCTCGATGCAAGCCGATGGCAATAGCAAGTCGCGCTGTAGTTCCAAACAGGCTCCAGCAATGATTGATTCGAGAATGCCCCAACAGATAAAAGCACTGGGCCAATCGCGCTTGTACGCTGGTGAGGCGGACAGGGCCGGTCTCCGACGCAAGATGGTGCTCCGAAGCCGCGAAATATACTGCACTGTTAAGAATATTGAGGTTAGCTTAGACTAGGAGCGCAGCTGCTTTTCAAGTATTTAAACAAACCTGTTTACACAAGAACCCAACGAGTTCTCGGACTCTGGTAAACACTGCTTTGCGTGCGCAAAGATCATGAGAAGCAATGCTCTTATTGCCATTGCACCAGGCCTAGAAGACTGAGTCTCGCCAGGATCTCGATAGAAATCCTCAAGCCAGCCTTCAGATTGCGGCTGATGTAGAAAACGGTGCGTTGGAAACGCAAAGTCAAAGTATCTCTCAAGCAGTGCTCTCGCGTCGTCTTTAGTCGGGATGACTAGAAAGGATGGATCGTATTTTGGAAGTGGCGCATCACCAAAACTGAAAATCGGGGTAGTACGTGGAAACGAGATGTTCTCATGAAGTCTCTTTTGAACTCGTATCAAGAACGAGACACCAGATGCCGGGCCAACATAGTGGCCTTCCATATCCGTCTGGTGAGGTTCCGGGGAATTGCCGGATGACGGCAGATTTACGTGCTTATCGGCCTGCAACAGCACATTGTTTCGGACATTATGCGGCTCGGTGGGTGTTGAGTTGTTCAAAGCTTGGCCTGTAGGCTGGTCGACTTGCTGGCTGGCCGGGCTTGAATCACTGCCATTGGGAATTGGAGGCACCTTCCCTCGAGTATAGCCAGCGGTGTATTCGCACGCTAGATCGGAACGCTGGCACAGGGAGCATGGTTGTGTACCTGAGCAGCGTAGTTTCTTCCTAAGACCGTGTTAGATGTGCTTGGTCTTGCTGTTGAACGTGGCTTGGCTTACTTTTTGCAGTTGTCGCAGGCACGGGTGACGCGAACGCGGACGCGCTCCTTGACAAATCGTCGTTTGTGCGGGTGGCTTTCATTTGAGTCCATGAGAATGGGTTCGCGACACAAATCTCATTAGGCCTGTATATATAGTCTAATAATTATAAAGCAGCCATCCCGCAGCAGAGAATAGAGAGTTGCGGACAAATGGAGATTGCGGGGAGAGAAACAATTTCCTGGGGAAGCGAAGGAACCATCGCTCTGTAAAGCGCACGTGCCTCCTAATCAAGTTGACACTGGCTCCTCGAATTGTCGGTAAGACACTTGGAATATACTTTTGTTTTCCCCAGCGAGGATGACATTATTGTTTTAATCAAACCTACTTAATGTGCAATCTTGAACTTATCTGCTTGCAACAATGTTTAGCTAACACAATATGATGTTGATCCAATTTATGTATGTACTAAAGCGGTTGCTATTTTCTATCACCATTCTCGCCATTCTCCTCCTGGGCCTTGGAAAGTTGGACTACGCCATGCCACTGCATTTACAGAAGCCGCCCTGACCTTGTTTTCATCTATCTCGATTCCCAACCCTGGTCCGCTCATCAAATGAACCATGCCACCGTGCACACTCCATACCTCGGGGTTCTTGATATACGTATCGATGTCGGCAGACCCCGCGTTATAATGTATTCCAAGACTCATTTCCTGGATAGCAAAGTTTGCACTCACAGCGTCGACTTGGATATTTGCTGCAAGCGCTATAGGGCCTAACGGGCAATGGGGAGCCAGCGCCACATCATAAGCTTCCGCCATGATGGCGATTCGGCGCAGCTCGGAAATCCCGCCAACGTGACAGATATCTGGTTGGAGAATACTCACAGATGCTGACTCAAGAAATGGCTTTATATCCCAGCGGCTGTGTAATCGTTCGCCAAGGGCGATAGGTATGGGGCCAAGCCTGGATAAAGCTGCGATGGACTCTGGGTGCTCGGAGAGGAGAGGCTCCTCGATGAATAAAGGTTCATGTGGCGCGAGCTTGTGGGCTAGTTGCTGTGCCATCGCTTTGTGGACTCTGCCGTGAAAGTCGACTCCTGCGTCAATTCCCAGAGCTTTGACGGTCTTCAATCGCTCGACAGAGGTATCTAAGACGTGAGGCGAATCCAGCCATGCCAGATCTTCAGTTGCATTCATTTTGACAGCCTTGAAGCCCTGCGCAATTCTAACACGACTGCAAAGGTCAGAGCGTCTCAGTGTCAATTAAGGAAAAGGTATAGCATACGCCTGAGCTTCGACATCGCCCGGCCGGTCGCCACCAATCCAGGCGTATACTTTCAGTTTATCTCTGACCTTCCCTCCAAGGAGCTGATATATCGGAAGCCCCAATCGTCTTGCTAAGAGTCCGATCAGGGCCATCACACCTCATGAATACAACAACTTGTGGGTCATGCGTACCTTTCAGATCCCAAAGTGCAATGTCTACTCCGGAGAGAGCACTCATAAGCACAGGTCCGCCTCGGTAAAATCCCATTCGATATCCATTTTGCCATATGTGTTCGATGTCACTAATAAAAAAAAAATTTAAATGTCAGCTAATGTTAGATAGAATGGTCCTGGGAATCTCACTCTGCATCCATTCCACAGAACCTCTCAGTAAATGAGACTAGGCACCCTTCCACAGCCTCCGAATGCCCTTCTAACGACGCTTCTCCCCACCCATGATTTCCATTGGCATCGGTGACTTTGACAAACAACCACCTTGGTGGGATCCGAAAATATTCAATTTGTGCGATCGGTGCCATTATGCTATGTGTGCTTTTGGTGGATCGAGTTTATCCCCAAGAGCAGAATCCACGACTGGATGCAGTTTCTGAGATTCGTCCATTGCTTAGCTCCACTGCCAAATCTTCCACTTGAGTACTTTTGAATATGGAAGCCACGCAAATTGCATATCCTAGCCGAGGGAATAATACTCGCTGACCAGAGACACGTATCATTGCAACCTCGTTGGCATCCAACCGCCCCATGGCTTCGGATAAGTACTCGGAAAAACAGTGCTTTTCCGAACACCCCTCATGAAGTTGCCAAGCTCGTGACATGTCTGGAGCGACCACGAATGAGCAAGCTCCAAAAAGAAGAAATTGCCGCAAATGATAATGGAGGAACGGAAACTTTCCAACCTCATAATATCCACCGCAGCTCTCATGAAGCGGGGGAAAGAGCGTTTTTTCCGACCCCCCGGAGAAGAGGGACACCGGGTTCAAATCCGCAAAGTTTGAGCTGTACAGAGTACATAATTCGCGGCATTCAATAAAACAACTGCGCAGTGAAATGAGACTTTTTATTTATCCAGAAAAACGAATCTTATTGGGACAATGGCCCTTGGACGCAAATTCAAGCTGAATACTGGCCACGAAATTCCAGTTATAGGGCTAGGAACATGGGTAAACGTCTGCCCAAAGTCTGTCGCGGATAGCTCTAACATTCCTACCCATTCTCGAATAGCAATCGAAACCAAACGAGGTTCAAGAAGCGGTTTCCGCAGCGCTGAAGTATGGCTACCGTCATATTGATGCCGCCGCTGTATACGGGAATGAACGCGAAGTGGGAGCCGGGATCAAGGCATCGGGTGTACCCCGAGAAGAATTCTTCGTTAGTCTAAATTCCTAAGTGGTTCCTGGTTTCCATATCACAGAGATTCTGATTGGAGCAGCTTACCAGCAAATTATGGAATACGGATCATGACCCTGAGAATGTTGAGGCTGCCGTGGATCGATCGCTTACAGATCTCCAGACGGACTATCTGGATCTTTATCTTGTCGGTGCCCAGCCCCTGTAAACAGACCTTGCTTTCCAAGAATACTGTAAATGATTCTGATTTATGTTGGCTGTATACCTAGATTCACTGGCCAGTTGCCTTCCGCCATACGACCACCACGATACAACCAGTTGACGAGAATACGGGCTTGATCGATATTATCGACGTGCCAATCAAGGACACCTGGGCAGCGATGGAGGCTTTGGTAGCCAAGGGTAAAGTGCGATCGATTGGAGTGAGCAACTTTACGCGGGAGAAGATTGAGGAGTTGCTGAAGACGTACGTTACTTGCTACAACACGGATGGATATTTTTATAGGACAAAGGCTGATTTGGCTGGGCCGTCTAGGGCAAAGATTACGCCTGCCGTGAACCAGATCGAGGCGCACCCTTATCTGCAGCAGAGAGATCTACTAGAGTGGTCAAAGGAGAAGGTAGAGCATACATTTTGTCGAGCGCTTGCACCGACGCATCACTAACTTACTATTTAGGGCATTGTGGTAACAGGATACTCCCCGCTGGGGAATAATATCTACAATATCCCGCGGTACGAGAACGCTCCTAACCCTGGCGTGAGCTGAAAGTGAGAAACAAGCCTAACAGCGTCTCCCAGAGCAGTCGATGACCCGCTCGTAATCGAAACAGCAAAGACCCTAGACAAGACCGCAGCGCAAGTGTTAATCAGCTGGGCCGTCCAGCGCGGAACAGTCGTTCTTCCCAAGTCCGTGACGCCTGAGCGAATTCAGAGCAACTTCGAGGGTATGCGACTACGCCTACTTTTGAGGCTTCTTGTCATTGAGCGATTGTTGTTGACCATATATGATATAGACTTTATCCTCCCCGAAGACGCGTTCCAGGCTATACAGTCCTTGGAGAGGCATCAGAGAATGAATTTCCCTGCGAGGCTCGGCGTTGATATATTCGGAGAGGTCGGAGAAGAGAGTGCGAAGAGGAGTGCCCACGAGTGGGCAGAGCAGCAGAAGAAATTGCAGAGCCAGAAGTGAGAGGATAATTGGTGAAGGCATTTGAGGGCGATCGTACTCTGAATAAAGAGCAGGACGTTCATAGCCTTAGATAGACAAGGGAACAATAGAAGAAAACAAAGGTGTAAGCTCAATTTATGTCCAATTGGTACAGTACAGCTATGGTACGCAAAGCAGTTGTCGGGGTATATTTTGGTGAGAATGAGTAGGTCACCACATATAAAGGATTATGTATAATGCTTTTGGCCACGAGTCGATTGTCGCCCATTGAAGCTATAAAACCTGTGGGAAAACCTGTAAGAATGCGCTATAAGAATAACATGAAACGGCGCAGGGTGTTTATTTACTGATGATAGAATTTGTCAATCATCTTCGTGTGCAACTTGACCAGTTCCGGGATGATCAAGCTCTCGATCTCAGTCCCTTCGCGGGTCCCCACATGCCCATCTTCCTGTGGGGCTTCCTCGGTCTCGGCCGCTGCGGCCGCTGGGTATTCGCCTAACCGCTTCGCTGCCTCGGCGAGTCCAACTTGTCCTTCGACACCGGAGATGCTTTTGCTGCGTCGCGACTTGGGGACTCGAATCCAGCGCTCGTAAGGCGCTTCAGGTGTGACAAAGACAACCTCCCACTTTCTTGTTGAGAGTAAGTTGCCGACGACAAGGTGATGAGCGTATCGCTCTAGGGCCGTTTTAGCCTTGTAGACGAGCAGGTTCGGATCTGTCTCGAGTTTGAAGGACACAATCATGCTTCCTTCTGGTGACCAGCCCTCAACGAGTTGATGAAGGAACTTTGGAACTGGGTCTAGGTTGATAACGAGCTTTTTGCTGGACGTAGGTTGCTTCTGCTCGAAACCACCAGTGTATATGTCCTCCGCGCCAACAGCTTCATCATTGTTGCTAAATTCTGGCGGAATCTCGGATGATTGAATCTTGTGCTCTGCCATTCGATCGCGAGGGATAAAGAAATCGCTAACGGCTGCAGCAAGGTAGAACAATGCGTGGGGACCGAGCGGCTTCATGCATTGGGCGAGCATGCGCAATTCGAATAGATACTCGGACACCGTGGTGTAAGAGATCAGTAGTAGAAGGTTGTTTTGTTTTGCATATTTGTATTTCCGGAGCACATCTCGCATTTCATCTTGATATTCGTTCCGCACGACGATGGGACCGTGGTCGGAGTTGCTTGAGTCGCTTGGAGAGGCTTCGTCCATAAAGTCTAGGAAGCAATTGGTTGAGTGGCTGTAATGCCGAGAGTATGGGAGCAGACTGAACTGCCTGTGAAGAAAGATCACTGCATATCCCTGTTCGAGAAAGTACTCCGCAGATGTGGCACCTCTGGTACCAGCGGAGAAATTGTCGATGAAGCGCACGGTCTGGTTCTCGAGCGGGACTGTCGTTCCTCCGGAGGTGACAAGCACCAGCCGTCGATCGGCCTCGACATGATGATCTATGAATGACCGGGCAAGCGACTCATGTTTCGGGAGGACCTTTGGGGGTGGATAGTTGTTAAAATAGGCGGACTCGCTGTCTGCATGCGACATTGCGTTTGGCGGGGTAATTGAACCCTCTATGCAAAGAGAACTTGATCAGAAAAAGTGAGGGAAACGCGATTATGGTGGAATTGAGTGAAAAAGGGCAATTGTGAAGAGTCTTACCTCGTGGGCGTCAACTCCTTAAAAATTGAATCTGTTGATCTCGTTCTCTGATGTACGACGTACTGGTTGTACGTGCCGCTGATGTCAATACTTCAATCTCTCCACTGACCGGCCGACGATTGCCGAGGGGCAGATCTTCACCGCCCTCCACGTTTCGATCACATGACGGGCTACAGTAATCCCGGAGTTTCTACGGAGTTATGGGACGGAGTTTCAATGGAAAGGGAACAATAGTGCCAAGAATTTGCAATTTCAACTTGTCCTCGCTACGTAGTAGTTGAACCATTCTGCCGCTTTTCAATCCGCCAGATCAAGTCCCTTTCCTAGGTGAAATGATGTCCGGCTGCGGCGGCGCGTCAATATGACCAGCTTTCCGTGTTAGGGGGATGTCAGCAGCCGTGAGGGTCAAGTCATATTTGCCGTGAAAGATGAAGTTCATTGGGAACCCAGGGTTGAAGGCCACTGCCGTGTCAATCTTGTCCATGTCCTCTTTGGATAGCTCAATTCCGAGTGCTTCGATGTTTGCTTTCAAGTGCTCGATCTTTCTCTGCCCAATGATTGGGAAGACATATGGCGACTTGTGGAGTAGATATGCAAGGGCCTGCGAAGTAAGCCTTTATGCCCAGCAAGGGATCAGATAAGCGTAGGAAGATAACATACCACAGCCGGAAGACTCGTATTCTTGTTCTTTGCCACCTCATCCAGGGTGTCCGACACGCGAATCTCGTCCTCACTCATATCGTCATCGGATCGTCCACCTCTAGTAAGACCCCGAGCTTCAGTGGACTTCAACTTCCCTTGAGCGAGGGGCCCCCATGGGGCAATGCCCATTCCCTGGTCCCGGCACATGGGAACAATCTCACTCTCCATGTCACGGTGCAGCGGGTTCCAAAGTCCTTGGTAAACAGAAAAAGGCCGCAGGCCATTGGCACGGGCGTAATCGTTAGCCTTAATGACAATCCAGGCGGGGGTGTCCGATACACCTAGATAAAGGACCTTTCCAGCCGAAACCAAAGAATTCAAACCGTGCATGACCTCTTCAACACCAGTTTGTAAAGTCCCACCAGTGCACATATAGTAAATCAATGTAGTCAGTACGTAGGTGCTTCAAGCTGTAGTTGACGGACACTTTCAGCGACTTCACCGAATTGCCAACGAAATTGGATTGAATTCGCTCGGTTTCAAGGTGAGGGCCGCGGAAACCAGTCGTGTACTTGGTGGCGATACTTTTATGGTGACAAGTAGTTAGTATCAAGTTCTCCCGAAGGCTGCATTTACATACACCATCTGATCGCGGTTTCCGTGGCTTTCCATCCACTCACCAATCCATCTCTCAGAATCACCTTCTTGGTAATTATTGGCCCTATGCAAATTTATTAGACAGCACACCAAGATATAAGTACAAATTGTGGCATACGTATCAATAAAATTTCCTCCCATGTTGTAAAAGGCGTCCATCAAGGCAAAAGCTTCATCTTTCTTACATTTGCCCATGAAGTGCTCCCTATAAAGGGAGTTAGTCAAAATCCCAAATATATGGTCTTTGAGAATGAACTCACCATCCCTCACCAAAATTCATTCCTCCCAAACACAAAGGAGAAACCTTGACGCCCGCAGTTGGAGCCAGCACTCGATGATACCCCAGCGGGCTCTCGGGCTTAGGTGCGAAGGTCCAGAAAGACCTTTTATCGGGTAATTACCAACGAAAGCGGAAAGATTGCGAAAGATTTGATTTCTCAGACGCGCTGGATTGGCTTGCTTATAAAGATAGAATTTCCAGAAGATGAGACTCCGCCGGCTTTTATACATCTTTCAATGCTTTTGATATTTTCGTGTACATCAGATGAAGAAGTAAGTCGAAAAGCTTCAAGATTTCTCGTGGACTAACTCCGAAGCATCGATCTTGTATAGATACAAAAGATTGTCAGCAGTGTGCGCTAGCCTGTCATCAATACGAGCTGTGTCAAAAGCTAGATGCTCGGGTGAGGTAATTCAGAGTTGCCAAGTAAGCCACCCCGATTTTGTGAGCTCGGATTGGGCGAAGCAACCGAGGAACATTTGGTATCACCGATTTGAAGAATCAGCCTCCTGGGTATCAAACATGGTCTCTATCTGCAGGCTTACAACGGCTGCAGCTCCGTGCTGTAGATGGTTAGCCTGACCATGAAGGAAAATTGCTGACACCTGAGCCTCATCTTTGAGCAGCGAAGTAGACGGTTTTACACTAATATGATGAATATGGATCATTTTGCAAGAATCAACTGGGACCGCGTACGCGTCCCTTCGACTGGCCGCCCGCGGTCTTTCATGGGAGGTAGCGACTGCGAAGGGCTTGGCTAATTGTGCTCATACGACTTGCCATGCCACCGTGTTGCATGTTGCTCAGAAGCGCATCTTGAAGCATGGACTCTGTGACACTTGCATCTATTAAGGTTTGGATGTCAGCACGGGCGCGAAGGTTAGGGGATCGAAATTATCAAGGCCTACGTACCATCTAGATCACTGAAACTGCTGCCCATGCTCGGGGTCCCATCACTGATATCTCTGCCCGAAGTAGCCGATCGTCGCGGGCTCATATGGGCTAGTTCAGCTGCCCGTCTAGGGCCGGGTTGGTTCATTTGCCTGCACTGTTGGGTATGCGAATGGCTGACGGGTACACCGGAGCTGATAGAACTTCCAGAAGACTCTGCGGTTATTGATTTTCTTGGATTTTGAGCTGGCCCTGCCACCCGCCGTTGCGGCGCAGGGATTTCCTCCCGTTCCATCCTTAGAGTAGCACTAAGGTCGTAACCCAAAGCTCCTCGGGATGCAGACACTTGATCACGCGAAAGAGGCAGAAAAGCAGGAGACTCGTCGTCGTCGTCGTCACCTTCATCCTCTCGCAAGCTGGGTCGGTGGGTTGAGAATCTCCCGAATCTTTTGAAACCAAATCCCCTTCGGCGAGCTGCAGCATCAATTTCATCATCGGTGTTCGACTCGGATGAGCTTGATAAGGAATCCTCTTCTTGGGGGGTGGCTGACCTGGGGATCGTGGCCACAGCAGGCGGCTGCTCGCGTCTGCTTGTTGAAGGCCGGCGATCGTGGCTTTCCCATCTAGGTTCCTTCGTCTCCAAGGTTGGAGTTACAGGTTGCGAGGTCGCACGAGGCCCCTTGATCTGCTGAACGGTATTGCCGGAGCTAGTGCGTCTAGGCATCGGCGCTTCTCTTTGTTAGTGCCCCTCGGTATTGATTGCTGATTCGGGACGCATGTTAACTTCGCTTACCTCGTAGTGTAGGAGTTTCTTTCGACTGAGATGCCAACCGAGAGGGAGCTCGTATCCCTACTAGAGGCGTTAACAGTGGTTCAAAGGGTGCATCTTTGACGGTAGACTCACCGCTGCTCTGGCCCGTTCTGGTCTGCTGGCCCAGTGCTGTACTGGCATAAATTGAGCCAGGAGCTGGAGACGCAGTATTTGAATGGGTTGTACCAACTCGAAGCATTTGTGCGCGGACTTGCGATAACTGCCGGTGGTATAGCCATGCTGCCTGCTGAAGGAGAAACTGAATAGTCACCTCAAAGCTCTCTGCGCTGGAGGATGTCAATACAAGTGCGGACAAAAAATAATTCGACACATCATACAGTGCTTTCCCTGCAGCCAATTAGTAAGTAGTGTAGAGTTTCGGCTGCAACATACAAGGCCTGACTTACAGTCAATATCATTGCCCTTTGACGGGCGCGAGAGAATATCCCACAGGGCTTGATCTTTGGCAGCATTCCATTCAGCCTATACAGTCAATGATTGTTCAGTAACGTGCCGCAGAAGTTTAGCACTCACAGGTGGAGGATCCACAAAATCGCCTCTGGGGAAGGGCAGGCGGATCAAAACGGTGAATTTAGTGTTCCCGACTTGGGTTGGAGAAGGCATAACGCAGGTCCAGTCGCTGCATGCAACCCGGGAAATAAACTCAACTATGTAAGAAGCCCACAAGTCTACAGAGACCAGGTCTCAAGGATAAATATCCGATTATAGGGGTTTGTGTATGCTTGACTGCCCTTTGGTTGAGGGAAGTTTGATGGAAAGCGATAATCAGGACGATGAAAGCGGAGTCCATGGAGCCGGTCGTGGCAGGATTAAGTAGCAGTGCGTTGCAATATGTGGCTCTCATAATGACACTGAGTGTAACTTTCCAAGGTTGATCTAGAGCCACGGCCTGGTGTAGTCAGCCAGGCACATGACCTAGCCAAACAGATCGCTCTTCCCAGCCCACGGAGTAAGTACCACAGATGGTTCAAGTTATTCTAATCAAGCAACTTGAATGTGATCTAGTGACGATGTCAGTTGTTGCTCAGTTTTCGTTCAACCCCCGATTCGAGATTCGATTTCGATGGGGCAAAGATGGCGTTTGCTACGACGGAAGAGGCACATACCACTATCGGCGAGCTGGAGTCAAACGAGTCCAATACGTGGTACGTATGCCTCGGATAGAGATAATTCGCCAACTACCGAGTTGGTGGAATGACTTCGACACGCCCAACCAGCTAGTAAAGGTCACCAAACGCATCCGAGGCTCGGTGACTTGGACGGGAGGTGGAACTAGAGCAAGGTGACCTAATAATGGGTCCTGAACATCCCAGTTCCCTCTTTTCGTTTGCACATCCACTTTTTCGCGAGTTGGAGGCGACAACAACATGTTTTTCCTAACTTATATATGTTGCAAAATTCTGGCATTCGTCATAAGGACTATTGTGCGTTCTCAATCGTCCATTTCCCCAAAGCCCGATGAGGTCTACCAAATCAAGTCCCGGGACGCTGGAAGATTTATCAAAGCACATGTCTATAGGTCTAAAGTGCCCTTAAAGCCGGCCCCGATCCTCATCAATTTTCATGGGAGCGGGTTTGTTCTCCCTGCTCATGGAGCGGATGATGAGTACTGCCGATTGATCAGCCAGAGGACTGAGTACACAGTCCTGGATGTCCAGTACCGACTCGCACCGGAACATCCTTTCCCTGCAGCGCTCAACGACGTGGAGGACGTCGTGAATTGGGTCTTACAGCAGCCTCGGGAATTCGACCGCAGCCGGATCGTTCTTTCAGGATTCAGCGCAGGAGGCAATCTTGCTTTGGCAGCTTCATCAAATCTTTTCCGTCGAGAGACGTTTTATGCTGTTCTCACGTTTTATCCACCCGTGGACCTCTATACGGAACCTGGCATCAAAACCGCCCCGGATCCCGCTGGAAAGCCTCTTCCGGCTCCTCTTGCACGGTTCTTCGACAAGTGTTATATTCCGTCATCGCATAACTCGAAAGACCCCCGAATATCGCCATACTATGCGCAACCTGAGCGCTTCCCTGATCGTGTTCTGATTATCACGGCAGCGGGAGACGGCCTTGCGCTGGAAGCCGAACGACTAGCAGTGAAATTAGGGCAGGACTCGGGTCGAAAAGTGGTATCCCAGCGAATGAATGGTTGCAATCATGGTTGGAATATTTCGCCAAAGACCCCTGTTGAGCGGGAAGCACGAGATAGAGCGTATGACATGGTTGTTGCGATGTTGGATCGGCAATGATAACCTAAAAGGCAAATTTACTGAGCCTCTCCTTTGTTAAATCCAAGGCTGCTGCGTTGGTCTTCCTTAAATTGCGGTGAACAAAGGCCTTTTTCCTCTGATAATGATGCACGTCTCCAGGCTCTGAGCGTCTGTCAAGCGGGGAAAATTGGTTCAGACTAAGACCACGGGATCTTATCGCTGTTTTTGGGGACAAAACAAGTGCTAGGTCCCTATGGAAATGGATAGGCACTAGTCCCGAACCTCCATTTTAATTGCCATGTGCCTTTCCTGGTGTGAAAGGATCAAATAAAGGCTGTGACAGTGAGTGGTGTAGGTTGGGGAATATTAGAAGATCAGCAGGAGTAAGTGGTCCCACTGGTGCCTCCCTGAATGTCTGAAGCCTTTCAAGCCAGTGTTCATGAATCAGATCCATCATCCATGGTGATGTACGGAGTAAGTAGTGGCTGAAAGCCTGAAACCATGGCTCTTCCCGATGTCCCGCAGGAACAGAAGAGTCTACCCTATTGTTCTGGCACAGTTGGCGGTTCCTTGAAACCCGGAATCGATAACACCTTTGCTGTTCCCCGGATAGGATACACTTCTCTCATTGCTGCAGGTCCTCTGCTGTAAGTAATCGGTCAGTGCGTCAATGAGGGCGCTCGGTCGGAGCGTAAATCATGATTTGGTCAGGCGGGTCCTAGCTAGTCGCAAACAGTAGTACCCAACTGCCAAAATGTGAAGAAGAATTAATGCCTGCTAAACCCCATTAAATTAAAGAAAGCGGGCCACCAGGCTCGAAGTTTCTAAAAGCTCCATTCACCACAACTGAGCGGTCCTCTCGTGTTCCTTCCTCCTTTCGTCCCTCATCTTCACCCTCGAGTCCTCTCTACCCCCGCAAGTCGAATGCTGCTCTGGAATGGTTCCCTCTCGTCCACTGTGCTTCTAGTACTGTGGACGAGTCGATGAGTGTCGCGCATCCCGTGTTTCGATAACCTCCATCCGTCCTAAACGTCCACTGCTCGGCCCGTCGCATTGTCGGGGGTTGTTCTCTTTACCTGTCGCTCATGTCCGCGTCCGATAAGCTCATTGATGAAAAGTGCGCCCCATGTGTCCTCGGTAACGAAAAGGCTCACAATTGTGCCATGGAACCGACGAAGCTTATCGGTATTGATGATGATCAATACCGCAGGAATGTCCTTTTACTCGCATCCGAGGAGCAGGAAAGTGCGCGGGAACAACAGCTGACGGAAGAAGCGAAACAGCTGGGGCTGAAAGTTCCAGGTATTGAGATTGTGGCGTCGCTTGCTGCTTCGATTGCCTCTGGAATGGTTGATCTTTCCTCCCCGATCCTCTCCTCCAGTTCCTCGACCGACCGCAATTCTGTATGCGATACCTCGCCGATTCGAGAGTCTGAACCTCTCGATCAGCTAGCCTCATCTCTCTCCGAATACACAGTCTCATCGAACAACGCGAAGGGCGGAAGTACTCGCTCCATTGCCTCGCTATCGACGCGCCCCACCTCCTATAGCTCGAGTGAGGGCAAGCTGGCGCAAGGAACCGACGCGATCGCAATTAGACCGCCTGAAAATAGAAGTTCGCTCTTGAGTGTAGTAAACGGTGGTGAAAAGAAGGAAAAGGAGAGAAGGCGATCAAGCATCAAGTCTGCGATTGGAAGGATCCACTTTCGGAAAAAAAGGACCCCCTCTACAGTCCTTCTTCCTCCTGCCGCGCAGATTACTGTTACCAAAGGTGAAGGAGGTGTTGATAAACTCTACGTGGAATCCAAACCAAGCAACCCGCGCCGGGCTATAACCCCGAAGGATGAGAAAGAAGTCTTGAAACTCGAGGTTCCCGTTTTCGGCAACGACGCCCTGCTACGGAGCCTTGCGAATGCCGAGTTGAAACAAATGCGCGAGGCACAGACAATGGAAAGGAACCGCCATATATCTTTCCAGAACAGTCTGATCAGTGAACTGCGACGCTTGCAACAAATAAAGACGCAGGAAAAATTGGCGCATCATCGTGTTATTGAAGATGAAAACCGCGAAAAGGTAAGCTTCTACAATCACATGTATGCCTTACCTGTTCTGACCACCCTCTTTAGAATATAGCAGACGCCTCTCGTATGGAAGAGCGACAATTGGTGGTAGAGATGGAACAAGTACGGGAGTTTGAAAGGGCTAAAGCGAACTCTCGAACACGGATCAAGTACATGGAAGGGTATTTGAGCAGCTCAAGTCCCCCAAGCTCGCGGTCTCCGTCCATCTCAGGATCCGACTTGACAACACCGGGTCGTAGTTTCACTCAGCAGCAAAAGGCACAGCTTGCACAGGAATATCACAACCATGATGCCATGGATCAACTTCATGAGGCCAAGATCAAAGTGCTACGGGACCGGCAAGAGATTCGTCTGCAGGAGGCCATTGCTAGAATGGACCGGGAGCTTGAGGCTCTGATTGACAAACATACCGTGGAATGCTCCGACCTCGAGAAAGCACATCAACAAGAAGAAGCAACTATTCTGCAATCATTAAACACCAAGAAGATGAAACTCCGCCACAGATGGGTTCTCGAAGAAGCTATACTCCGCAAGAAACTCGAGGATCAACACGAGGAGCCTTATGGGCCCCTCCCTCCGCTCTCACTCTCAGACACGCAGTCTGAGACGCGCGACTCTGCAATATGCGTCACGGACACCGACCAGGATACAGAAACGCTCCGTCAGCAACCATGAACATTCTAAGTTATGAATTGACGCCTACTTGATACCCTTTTCCATATATGCATTTCCAGATGCAAGCATTTACATCAGCGGATCATCTCAGCCATTTCTCGTGATGTCTCAATTTCTTGCCCCTTTGTCCTGTGGTTGGCTTATCTCTTTGTAAACTCTTCTTTTCGTTTTCCTGTACCGATTCTTGCTGTCGTCTCGGTGGCTTTCGTCTTATACCTTGTTCTTCGCGAATATTCTTGATCGCCGTGGATTATCCCGGTTGATGATTCTCTTTGATAGATATACTCAACTCTAGAGCTTTGTCGGTGCAATCAGCTGAGGAGAATACAAGATATTACCTTCAGATCCCTATTGTAGGTTACTCCGAATCTAACGATGATGATGGGCTGCTCTCCCTGGTCAAAACTGCGGCTGCCTTTAACCGACTAAGAACAGTGAGAACTTTCTTGTCGCCCCCAGTAAGCGCGGCCTCTAAAGCCTTGTCCCTCCCCTTATCGCCAATAACCACCGCTCGTTCAACCAATCCCGAGTTGGAGATCTTAAATCGCCCAACTCGCCCATCCTCCCACTCTATTCGCACATACGAAGCCTCTAATGACGTCGGCGAAAGCGCCACAATCCCAAATTCATTCTGTTTCAGGCGGATCTCCATGGCTCCCGAATCGAGGTCCGTGCCGAGTGGGATGTCCCGGTCCCAAGGGCCATCCTCATCCGCATCCGGATATGCATCCACACCACGCCGAATCACGCCAATTTGGTCGCGCAGGTACTGAGCTGCATCTAGGCGCGTGTGCCACGCCACGAGTTGACGTCTTAATTCGCGGATAAACCCGCGGGGGTCTTGTTTCCGCGCGTGGGGCTGTTTATCCTTCAGCGGTGGTTGCGCCTCCTCAGTACCATCGCCCTCGCCATCTTCATGCGGTACATTCGGCAGGAAAACACGCTCTAATCGACCAACGGGTATGAATGCCGGTATCGTATGTCGGTGAACCTTCACCCTGACGTTTCCTGCGCGAAGTTTCCGTAGGAGGATGTAGTAGGGTTTCGCGAAGCGGCCGTTTCGAACGCATACGTCGATACGCACGCCGAGCAGGTTCTTTGAGCCATCATGTTCGGTGTCAATGGTCGGTGACGGGTCTTTAAATGGGAATGTGGTGGTAGAGAAAGCGATGCGATGGTGGTTTAATTGCGTGTGTGATCCTGCGGCGCGGACGAGGGGGGATATGTCATCGTTCAGATTCGATGAGCTGAGTTCTGGTGCCTGGTCTAGCTTGCTGAGGCGTTTCTGGAGTGCGTCGGAAGAAAGGATGCTTGATGAGAGGAACCGGCGCCGTCGCCGTAGATTGCGAACTGTGGTTTCGGCGGTTAGTCTGCTGAAATTTACAGAAATCGGGGTATAACTGACTTTCGCGGCGAATGGAAGAGATTTCGGAGTCCAGCTCCTCTTCTATCTTGGTTGCGGGGTGGTTCATATTCATGGTGATGTTTCCCTGTTGCGGAGGCGGATGTTTGTTGAGGAACGGCTGGATGTTTCTGATTGTTTTGGTGATGGAACCACGTGATCATCACTTTCTGGCCAACACCACTCCTTTCCTTTCATGGGAGACTGGGTAAATTCTTTACGAGTGGTTGTAAAGATCTGTAGGCTTTCTTCTCACCCTTGTTTGTGTCTATAGAGTTTCTAAATGCAAGCTGAAAGCCGACGATTCTCCATGCGTCCTGGGCCCTTTGAGATGTGGGATTGTCGCGTCTCCGAGTTGTAACGGAGAATTTGAACAAATAACAGGAGAGACAGTTCAACTCATTGAGTCGAGTACTTTCGAGCATGACGTGGTTGCTTACCTGCAGAGCCAACGACATGTAAGAAGACGTGCAGATCGAAGGGTCCAGCCAGTGGCTCCTCGGTTCCTTTCATTGCGGACCCTGAGAGTTTCCGCTTGAGGCCAGCTTGCCTGAAACCTAGATCCTCAATCAACCGCCACACCTCTCTCCATTCCTCCCCTCGCATGTCCAATTCGAGTCAGGATAGTCCGGCCAATCCTCCGTCCCTCCGCCGTCCTTCTTTCCCCTCCTCTGCATCTCCATCCCTCCATGTCCAGACTCCTTACAACTCTCGTCACCCTCACACCTCCCCAGACACCGATGAGGTCGAGCTCGAGACCCTAGCATGCAGCAGCAGAGATAAACAAGAACATCAACACACCTTCCACTCGCTAGAACCTGGACATCAATTATCCAACTCACTCTCAGCCTCCGAATCCGACGCGTCTCACTCCGATTCAGACCCCGGCACGCGACTCCTTGGCGACGCACCATCATCTTCCTCCCGCCGCGGCCGTAGCTTCCAGATGAAGCGCAAGAACCACACTGTTTCCAAACGTCGCTCAAAGCCGACTCTCAGCGTTGCGACCGGCCAGAACGGCCACGCTCTCGAGGAGATGAATTCCAACATTGAGATGCGCAAGCGGGACACCTCCGCCGAGTCCACTTCCTCGGCGCGAGCAGATCGCTTCATGTCCAGGACGAGCTTCTCCCTTGACCAGGACCCGCCGATAACACCTCAAACGCCTGGATTGGCAAATACAAGCTTCGCAGATCTTCCAACAAGCGATAAGCGGAACTTCCTCCTTCTCTGTCTGCTCTATTTTCTACAGGGTATCCCTATGGGACTGGCTACTGGATCGGTCCCGTTCCTGCTCAAACCTTACCTTTCCTACGGGCAAATAGGTGTCTTTTCGCTCGCATCCTACCCATATTCGCTCAAACTACTTTGGAGTCCCATTGTGGACGCGGTGTGGAGCCGCCGGTTCGGTCGACGAAAGAGCTGGATTACCCCTATCCAGGTCATCGCTGGTCTGGCCATGATCTACCTGGGAAGACATATTGAAGATATGATGAAGGAAGCTGGCGCCAATGGTGGTGCAGGTGTTTGGAATTTTACATATTGGTGGTTCTTGCTGGTGTTCTTCTGCGCTACCCAGGATATTGCCGTAGACGGGTGGGCGATTACTCTCATGTCTCCTCCAAACATCTCGTATGCGTCGACTGCGCAGACTGTCGGATTGACAGCCGGTCATTTCCTTTCCTATACGGTTTTCTTAGCCTTCAACTCGAAGGACTTTGCGAACCGCTGGTTCCGGGCCACGCCTGCGGAAACTGGCCTTCTTTCCCTAGGGACATACCTGACTATTTGGGGTTGGGCGTATCTGATCGTGACCACGTGCTTGGCAATCATGAAGAAAGAAGATCAGGTGTCAGAGAAGGATAGCATTTCGGCCGTATACCGCAGCATGTGGAGAGTGCTAAAGCTCAAAAACGTCCAAACAATCATCATCGTTCATTTGATCGCCAAAATCGGATTCCAGGCCAATGATGGAGTTACTAGTCTCAAACTACTCGACAAAGGGTTCGGACAGGATAACATGGCTCTGGTCGTTCTTATCGACTTCCCGTTTGAGATTGGTCTAGGCTATTACGCCGGTAAATGGTCGACCGAGTATACCCCTATGCGACTGTGGTGCTGGGCATTCGTCGGGCGACTCGCCGCCGCTGTTTTGGCCCAGTTCACGGTTATGATCTACCCGTCCGCCTCCGATGTCCCAGCCTGGTACCTCCTGACGGTAATTGTTGAGCACGTCGTCTCCACGTTCATGAACACTGTCATGTTCGTAGCTGTGTCCGCCTTCCACGCCCGTATCTCTGACCCAGCTATCGGCGGCACTTACATGACCATGCTTGCAACGTACGTTCCTCCCCTCTTCTCTCATCTCAAACATACTAATCCGCTGCTCAGCGTTTCAAACCTCGGCGGTACATTCCCACGCTACTTCATTCTTAAACTCGTCGACATGCTCACCTCAGCAACTTGCATTCCACCAACCTCGAAACCCGCCGCCGACACGCTCAAAGGCGATCTGGTGACATCCTCCTTCTCATGTGCCCTCGAACAAGACAAGGCTCGCTGCTTGGACGGCGGTGGCACCTGCAATGTCACACGCGACGGGTACTACATGACGAATATCCTGTGCGTGATTGTGGGGACAGTAACATTCATCATGTTCATTAAGCCTGCTGTGTTGAAGTTGCAGAGCTTGCCACTTCGAGCTTGGAGGTTGAGCCCTGGGAGGGATTAGATCGGTACATATGATCTGATAGAGAGCTACATGTTCGTATGGAGTATTAACTAGAGACATAAACCAATATTATCAGTCGATATATTTTTAGACCCCGTGGGCCGCTTTGTGTCGGATGAACACATCCTGAGAGGCATATATAAAGGTTGCGACCATGGCCATGGGTCAATCTACGCCCTTCTATACGAATTCCGTCTAATACAATAAGCGCTTATAATTAAGAACATAATAATACAAATTATATTTAGGTCTTGGTAGTTAAATCGCTAAGAACAACAGATAATCAAAAGCCAAGGGGGAAAAAAAAAGGCAAGGTATGGCATAAGGATAGAGATCCCATTCAGGACCTGCAGTCTGTGCACCAAGTTTTGTATATAGTTCAGCAGACGTTCATGGTTGTGACTATAGCCATGGGGGTTTACTGATTCTCGTGTAGGCCAGCCCTCTTTCACGTCATGTCAAAAATCTGCATCGTTGCGTCCCATTGAACCTGATGATCCATGTTAGATATCCGGGGATAAAGGCAGGAGCATATTCGTGGACCCACCCAGTCCATATTATTAGAAAAGTCCCAGAGGTTGTTGTTTATCATCGAGTCCTCTGGAGCGCACATCATGGATGCCATAGAATGTTCAAAGTCCACTTGATTGACAGACATAGGGTCATGAAAGTTTGATCGTACTCCGTTTTCTGTGCCCGGTAAGCTGGGAGCTAGGTCAATTCCACGCCGGAAGACTTGCCTGGAGAAGTTAACTGCGATTCGGCACCAGCGCGGGGTTCGTTCTCAGATAGCGCGTCGTGATTGTCAGTCGCTAGGGGCGTTGTACCCGCCGAGCTGTCCAATTTTCCCAGCATGATGGTGATAGATCTCCAGGCTTGCAAGGCCTCGGCTGAAGTTTCTCTGTACTTGCTCCAAACCTGGCGAGAAGTCTCCAGTGTGGAGAGGAGCTCATTCTTGGAATATATGTTTTCACGCACAATTCGATCGCCCCCTCGTGAGATATAGTGTAGCTCCAGGCATAGGATCATAGCAGCCAGGACAAAGTTGTGAGTTGTAAGAGAGGAGAGGTACCACCGACCCAAGTATAGCAAGCCTCCCGGCTGGACTTGTGCATCTATCGTCGCGTGATGCCGCAGCAGCTTGATGGCCGAATCAATACAAATCAGTCTCGAATTAACGTATTGCGGATCGGATCTCCCATCGTGTAGATAGTTTCGATGGAGCACGCATCTGGCCTTTTGATAGAGGATATCGAGGTTGTATCGCCCAATGATAATCATCGGTGGTTCTGTTACTGACTGGCCAACCCCACGGAATTGAAGATTAGGCGGAGCAGCTGCATAAGCTTCGTTTAGCTGCTGATCTAAATGTATGGTATATTGGTAGGAGCTTGGAAGTGTTGAGTTTACGTTGTCCGTGATTAGACCGAAAACGTCAGCAATGCGACCTTTTGCAATCAGGTACGAGACCGCGGTAAAGTCTGTATCAGGGCGGGATGGTGGCAATATCTTCGAATTCTCATTAAAGTCATCATCCAACAGGTTTCGAGGCAACTGTGTATCTGAAAGACCCTTGTGGATCATGCGTGGTAATCCCATCTGAAAGGAGAATAGGGATTCTAGCTGGGTCATAAGAGTCCAAATGCGCCGCCGCATTTCGGCTTCGAAACATGATATCCCAGCGTAGCGAGAACCATCTCGATGAAGGCCAACACGCATGGCCAAACGCATCACAACCCCGAAAAGCACCCAAAGCTCATGTTGGGCGTCCGGACTGCGGAAATATTCGGCTTGTCCGTAGAGGAGTAGAGCTTCAATGGTGTACTTTGAGGGTTTCGTGTACTTGTCTCTAATTAGACAGTAAGCTGCTTGTAGGCGAAATGAATCTGCCATTTCCTCAGGATTGGGGATGGAATCAACTGGTTCGCCTTCGGAGCGGTAGTTGATGAATATAGCTAGACTCATGATGCTGAAGAGGAGACTCAGCCATGTTAAACTAACATCCTGTGAATTTTCCCAGAAGCGATTATACTAGTACTGTTAGTATTTTCCCCTCGCAACCCAAGTAGAACGAACCTCGGCCTGAAATGTAGGGGCATGTAGAACAACTAGTAGTCGCAGTTCGTTAGAAAAATTGAGGCCTTGCGAGGAACCACTCACTAACTCCCGGTTCCATAGAGTTGAAGAACCGCGATACTAATCGATCCGTTATATGCCTCGCAGGAATTATATCCAGAATTTCGTCCTTGTCACCTGGCGGGCACAGTCCTATCAAAAGTGCCGGGCCGGGAAAATCCTGGAACGACTGACTGGCGGAATAATCGGCCTCTAAACAGTCCTTCAAGTCGGCAATCTGTGGAATAGTCAATTATGACAGAAGATGCTGTGTAAGGTCGGTCGTTTGTACGCTTTCTTGGAGAGCCGCCCAATGGGCTCCAGAGACATAGCTCATGCCCGTCTCCCCGACATGGATTCTGCCAAAGGAACTGGCAATAACATCGCTAGGATCTTCATGCCGAGGTTCGCCTTCGAAATCGAGCTTATGTAAGTTGTCCTCGCTCCCACGCTGAACGTTTACCAGCTCCTCCAGCTGCCGAATGCGCTGCTTCAGCTGCTTTGTTGAGCGGCCGGAGCCACTGCGGGGAGCAGAGGTTGGGTTGACATAGGCGCATTGTAAACCACGCTTAACACAGCTGTTACACGGGCGAAGTCGATCACATCGCAATCTGACACGAACCGTCAGCAGTGGGAAATGGTTTTGTGGGGTTGAAGCAGTATGTATACTTCTTCTGTCGGCAAAAAGTGCAGGAAAGAATGCTTCTAGAAGGGGTGCGAGACAGGTCCATTTGAGTAAAGGCAGCCGGGTGATTTGAGGTAGCACTGAGCAAAGGGCTGGTACCACTGGCCGAGTCGATGGCTTCGACGCACCCCGTCTTAAAAGGAGAGTTCGGGGATAAAGGAAAGATCCAGCTGAGCAAGCCAAGAAAAACACAAGCCCAGGCGCCAGCCGCGATTACGTTACTGTCAAAGGCTCAGCCACGATGGCTCTGTGAAGAATTCTCCCATCACATCGCATATCTATCTAACTTGGCAAATCCATCCATACATTGGTCAATAAATCTCTAGGCCTACAAAATATCCAGCGTGCTCACCGATAAGCAGCTGTCTCCTTCTCACACCAATCCCAGAATTTCTCAGCCACACCAGTCCCACCCTCAGTCTTGGGTGACATTGCCTGCTTGATTTGACGAGGGATGGGGCCGAATCGACCCCATGGAATGATGAATGCTCCGTTCTGGCTGGCTGTTATCTGAGGAGAAAGCGCCGCGAAAAGCTCAGAGTATGCGCCGTAGCGAGGAGGTTTGAAGACGATGCCCTGAACATTTTATTAACTCATTGCGTTCAATATCTATACGACGTTTCGGTTTACCATAATAGTACCCTGAATGGGAGGAGCATGGCGCTGGAGCTCAGTTTTCATAAGGCCCGGGTTGACGCTCTGTCACGCATTAGTACCACTCACTTCCCTATGATCAGGAAGACTAACCAGACTGAGAATTCCGTCCGTTCCCATACGTCTGGCCATCTCGCTGGCAAAAAAGACATTTCCAACTTTGCTCTGCATGTAATTCTCTAAGGCGTCCTTGAGAACCGCAGGTGCTCCGCTTCGATCGTCAAAAACGAATCCCCCTCGTACAACACCGAAAGCAATAATAGAGGAGAGCCACACGACGCGCACGCTATCTTTGGGAGCGTTTGCTGCGGTGTGTCTCAGCAGGGGTAAAAGAAGGTCATTGAATGTGAATGGACCAAGACAATTCGTTCCCATTTCAAGATCGTGCCCCTGGGTGATGTAAGCTCTGAAACCCTGATAACACCGCAATTGCTGGTATACGTACCAAGCTGGTCGTGCTGCCAGCGGGTGGCCTCATGACAGCAGCATTGTGGATCAATATATCCAACCGGGTCTCGCGCTGCAAGACCTCATGTGCGCTAGACTTAATACTACTCAGGTCTGAGAGATCGAGCGACAGGAACCTTAAGGTACCTCGACTTCCTGCACATTCTGCGGAACCTTTGATCGCCGCAATAGCCTTGTCAGCCTTCTCAGAAGAGCGTGCAGCGAGATAGACGGTTGCGTTTTTCGAATATAGAATAGCGGCGGCCTCAAATCCAACACCCGATGTCGATCCTGTAACAATGATTACCTTGCCAGTGAGGTCTGGGATGTGTTGCTCTGTAAATGTGGGAGCAGGAGGGAAGGCTTGGCCGATAGCGATGGGCATGACGAAGGAAAAGCTGATAATATAATGGAAACTATGAAGAGACTATTACTGGTGACTTTCCTTATGTTATTTGAAAGGCATCGAGTCTGGTGAAGTCAAACCCCCATCTTATACCATTCGAAGCCGGAGATTGAGGGTTGTATAGTCCCGGGGGCCGGAAGAGGCTGTGGTTGAAGCGGCGCTAGCATCTCCGGGCCGGCGCTAACAGTTGCTTAACCAACCCTATCGCCGGATCCACTTGTCCTGGTGTACGTAGCCTTGTCTGCCTGCGGAAAAACCACCTGCAGGTTAGAATGTATCAGCAAGGTAGAATCGCCATCTAAGAAAGCTGTTGTTTTTTTTTAGAAGCATCTTCGTCGTTTTCTGCTGCGAGGGCCCAAGTTCGGGAGGATAGCAGCCCACCGAGCCAAGGTCCTTCTATCCTCCGCGGAGAGTTGTTGGCCGCTGCCATAGAAGCAGCCATATCCCTCTTGCAAAAAGGACTTGAGAGAGCTACCTATCACAGGTATCTCCATGTGCAACTCATCAAAGGCAAACATGCAGTATTCTGCGCCCCTAGCCTTTGTGCCATTGGGCCTTTTGAGGAAAGCTATTCCCCGTTCTTTCGCGATATCGGGTACCTGGAGAAGCGGGAGTATCTCATCATCATTTCGAGCCCTGTCCATGTGCCAAGTCGCACCGCATGTCGATTCCATTTCTCTGGAGCATTGTATGAAAGCCTTGGGATTTGAGTCAAATGAATCCCAGAACCGCTGAGACAATTCTGCCACTCTATGATCCTCGGTCCAACCACCAGGGGATGCGCGTCCTCCAGCAGCCCTCAAGTGAAGGCACTGAGTCCTGGCCGCTGCCTGCACTAGCTCGGCTATGGGGAGGTGCCGAACAGGGTGAATAAGGCGATGTGCTAGTGCAGTAAGTTCAAGGCCGTTTGCCGAGGGCTCGTGGACGGTGTCAAAATTGCCAATCATAGTAAGGGCTTTTATGGCAGCCTCCGACGCCGTGATACACGAAAGCTCATGTGTCAAAGTCCAGCGATCGTAGTCGAATCTTGCTCGCCATACAAGACAAGCATAAAGAGGTTGTACTCCGTCGGGATCCACTTGCGAACTTCCTCCCCACGTGTCCCAAAGCCTATTGAGACATCTCGAGTCGACCACCAATGGGTCGTGCCGATTGAATATTGGCAGAAAATTTTGGACACCTTGTTCAGTATTATTCCACCCTAGTTCTTTAAGCAGGTAGATTAGCCCGAGACCCGACTCGGGAAGAGAGATAGAGCGGAACCGAAGCTCCACATCCTTCGCGGATCGCTCCACATGCATAGGCCAAGAATCCCAGCTAGTCTTGTTATTATGCAGTGCTGGTTCCGGATGTGATTCAGGAAGAGGTTCCGTAGAGACGGTCGGGGCTGGAGCTTCCCCAGCCGGTATGTCAGCAGAGGGACAAACGCCAATCACGGGAGTGCCCGTCGGCTCTTTCTCGGCTGCTCTATTTGGTCCGATGCTTTGGGTTCTAGACTCAATAGAGGTTTCGGAGAGTCTATGGGGGACTGTTGTTGGGGTTAACCTCTCACTCGCATGTGTATTTTTGCAGACACCCGCGTCTGCGGGTGCATCTGTAGTCTCCATCATGGAGGCGCTTTCTAATTGATAACTGATGCTTGGGGAACGCTCAGCAGAGTTGTCATGATGTTCTTGTGCGGCTACTGGTGAGGGTAAGCCCCCCGCCTGCATATCTCTATGGGCGCTGGTGACCTCGTCCATCAGAACATCGGTGGATTTGATCTTGACTGTTACCTCAGACTGAACAACAGTGCTTTGAGGCTTGTCGAGTATGCTTGCACTTATAGTGGGCGACCTGTTGCCTCGATTGTCATGAACTGGTCTAGACTGGAGGAAGGTGACCTCTTCGAGGCTGCCCTGAGAAGCAGGTACAGAATATCCTGAGCGGGACCGTTTTCGGAGACTAGACATCACCTGCTCCGCGAATATATCCCTTGCCCAGTCGCAGATCAAATCTATAATGATGAGAAGCTGCAGAGCTGAGTCGTGACGAAGAAGGCACCCGTGCCATAGGTCAATAATTCGCTACGTAGTCAAGATTAGTATAGTTCATGGTATTAGAGTATGAGCGCTTACTATGCGACTCCGATCAGGGACACATCCATAGACCCTCCACTCATCGCCTCTATTAGCCAGAAACCATACTAATGGACGCATCGGCGCTGATGGGGCAGTTTCTAGACTTTTTTGAATGCCTAGCATGGCGCGAATAGGAAACGCTGTCTGCCGCTCGATCGATTCAAAACCAACAGTATTCTTCTCGGATTTTGCCTCGAGAACAAGAAAAGGGAAGTACGAATCTATGTCGTCCTTGACCACGGTTGGCGTGATCCCGGGGTTGGCGGCCAGCAGGTCTTCTAATTCATGGTTCTTCCCGAGACCAAGAACCCGGTCAGGCTTATGCTGCGCTAGCATCTTATTCTGAACTTCTGGCATTGAAGTGTCGATGACCGTGCAATTCCCATTTGTCATGAAGAACTGCTGTGACGGCAACTCGGCCTACGATATATATGAATTTAGCAAGGGAATTTGAGAGAGGTGGGATGCACTTACCAGCCATTTTGCTTTCACAGGTTCCTCACAACGGCAGAGGCTCCTAGCAGCTCGTATCTGCAACAGCTTTTCGGTGGCTAGTGGACAGGGTGGGAGGGCCTGTATATCTGGAAGCCAGCGGCGTTTGTCGCAAACATGACTGTCCAAGTTAGCTCTCCGGGGTCATTTCTCAAGCCATAACTCTGTGTCACTCACCAGTCGACTTCGGCTTCAAAGCGCTCTAGAATCAAGTGCTCCAGTTTTAGTCGCCATGTTTCCTCGTTGGCTAGAGCTACACGTAGGCTATACGCTTGGCTAACAAGCCGTTCAACCCGGGTGCACATCTGCGACACTTGCAATAGTCTTGGTGTATCACTTCCCAAGTCTGTTTGAATGTAGTCATCATATCGAATTCTCTCAAGATCTCTCACCAAGCCGAAAATTGAGCTGTACTTTTCAGGCCAATCACGCGCTCGAACGGGCCCTTCGACACAGATCTTATACTTTTGTATAAGCGTCCTTTGTTGCTGTGCACTCGGCCTTTTGGGGGAGGATGCCATGACCGATTATGTCCGAGCGAACTGTTATCCAAAATCATTTGGGAAGAGCAACCCTTTAAGTAGGCACTCGCAACGAAAAAGTACAGACTTGGACCTTACTAGTCCTTAGTAGTTAGTACTACTAGTACTAGGGCAGATATGTACCAGGTAGTTTGTTTTCGAAGTGGGAAGGAACGATCTTGGTGTTTCACATTTCGCTCGATTGGATAGGGCGTTTTGTTTCGACGATAGCGCGGCATTGGCGTGGCGCCTACAGTTCGTGATCCAGCAAACCAACATTGGGTTCCAATCGTTATCCCCATGCTGGTCGGTTTCTATTTTTATTGATTCTGAGGGATACTGGTTCTGGACTTCCCGGGCCTTCGGATACTAGAAATGCACTTTCCGATCAGCGCAGGCGGCAAATGGCGCAACTTCTCTGAGGTAGGAACTTTGATTCTCGATGCTGGTTCGCTGGGTAGTGATCACATTTAACATTTTGACTGCTGATCTATTATACTGAGACAAAGTCAGTACTAAAAATACATCGAAACAGGCACCCATACCTAATTTCGAGTCAACTCCCTAACAGCTACATCCAAAATCAACATCGCAAACCCCCGATGCAACCTAGCCGACCACTCCGGGATAGTCTTCTGCTTCTCCAACCTCCCTTCCTCGGGGAGGACTTCATAGTCATGTGCCGAAGCAAATCTCACCTCAACAAAGACCCCTTCACCCTCTAACCCGGGGACTTCAAACGGCTCGGAAATGCTCAACTCATGTCTTCCGCCAGACATAAGACGCCACGGATATCCCCAGCGCGCGATTTTCTCAAAAAACTGGCGCGGCTCGTCGGGCATTTTCCAGGAACAGAGGAGGCCGTATGGTGTTGCTGGGGAGGGAGGGCGCTCGACGATTAGGGCGCCATGGAGGAGCCGGCGTTTCTCGTCGGTAGGTGTGTCGCTGGGCTTAGACTCGGACTTGGAGCTGGAGTAAGAGGGTATGGGGTCGAAAGCTTCTGGTGTATCGCCAATATCACCGGGATTGAACTTGTGCTCCACAATCAAGCCGATTACGCTGCCTTCGAAGCGGAACAGGCGACTTCCGAAGACAGCCCGTGCCCATGCTGTGCCGAGGGTGGCGTTGTCTAGGGCTTTTGTATCATTGGAAGAGTCTGTACGTGCTAGGAGAGCTTTGAGGGGGATGCGAGCGGCGTAGATGTCGATATGTGGGGTGTATTGCGCCGAAGGGGCGGCTGGTTCGCGCAACTCCTGACTGCAAGTTGAGTCGTCGATCGGGATTCGGGGATATCTTGCCTCAAGGTTGCTTATCCCGCGGTGAATAGCGTAGCCGCCAACTACTGGAGGGGCCAAGAGAACGAAGAGACGTCGTGCTCGTGTAGCCATTGTTCACTTTCAGGTTGCCGAGCTTCTAGGATCATTCTGGAGTTGTTGAAGAAGAGGAGGAACTCTTAATGATCTCCGCATCATGGCATGATTGCTTATGTAGGCTTGGGGGCCGAAAGCGGGGATCATCCAGTATAGGCCCTTTGTTCACCAAACACCAACCTAGAGACCAAGATTTCCTCTGTTTAAAACGGTACCTTGAGCAAGTAGAATTGAACTGTTAGGATAGTTGATATTGGAAATTTAGTCACTTTAAAGAATCAACCTCGGCAGTGGGTCCCGGTCGATCTACGGAGTACCCAAAGTACGGAGTACCTTGCCCACGGATCCCCCAATTTTTTCTCCCGCACCAAAAACTCCGAACTCGCCGTATCACAACTAGAACCTCAGCCCTATACAAATCTTCAGAATCTTACACGATGGCAAATGCAACCGACTCACTCGACGACATCTTCGGCTCCTCCCCACCACACTCCACACCAACACCCCTCCTCCCCTCCGCCCGCACAACAATCGAACCCTCCGAGCTCCCCTCCCTCCGCCGCCAGCACGTCACAGCCGGCTACCGCGACGGCATCTCCGCCTCGAAAGCTGAACATGTCCAGCGCGGCTTCGATGCCGGGTTTCCCATCGGTGCGCAACTGGGTATGCGCGCAGGGACGATTTTGGGTATTTTAGAGGGGCTGGTGAGAGGGTATGAGAGTCGGGCTGGGTCGGCGGTGATTAGGAAGCCTGGGGTTAAGGCGGGGACGGGAACGAGCACAAGCTCAAGCGATGCGGAGGTAGAAGAGGCAAGACGCGTGAAGAGGGAGCAGGTGCTGGCTCTTTATAAGCAGGCGGCTAAGGACTTGGGTGTGCAGGCTGTTTTTGCGGGGCTGGAGGAAGGGAAGGATGGGAAAAAGCCGGAGAGTCAGCTTCTGAAGAAGGGTGATAAAGTGCTTTCGGGGTGGGAGGATAAGGTGCTTGTTCCGGCTTGGGAGGAGAATGCGATGGATACACTGGAGGCGAAGAGTCAGGACGGTGTCGATGGGGAGTCGGATGAGAGGGATGGAGTGGCAAAGGACTCTGCTGGACAAAGCTAAGCAAGGCTGTGTGGATTACTTGCTCCTCATATCCACCTTCACCTACCTATCTATACCCTGTTGAAATCTCCAGCGCCGTTGCTGGTGCTGGTGGTACGACGCGCCTCGCCACCCAGCCTCCCGGCTGTGGAAGGCCAGAAGAGGCTTCTGCGCATTCCTCCTGCAAGTCACAGCAGCAGAGTGCATCGCGGAGCGCGGAACGTATCCGGATGTTTGATACCCAACCAGCTCTGAAGATCAACTGCAAGGTAGAGATGATGATCCCGCGCCGCGTCGCCTCTACACCCTGCCCTTGCTGGCTGCGATGCGCACCCGAGTAGGATCTCCAGCAAGGAAGGCGAAATCTCCGATGAAGATATGTGCAAAAAAAAAAAACGATATCAGGGCTCTGCTTATTTGGGAATATGCTACTGGTATTTTTGTGGTGCATCTGATGATTCGGGTTGACAAAATGCTGCCTGTGGCCTTGAAGTATAAGCACAGCGTCTGCATCGGTATCCCGAGGCAGTGCAATTTTGTGATGATATCATACATGAAATAAACATCTACACTATTGAAAAGACAGTTCTCCGAAATGGATCCAGAGTGAACCAGACTTTCCAAGTAGATCGACAGGTAGTCACACCCTAGGCTCAGATTCCAAGGGATGCGTCAACAAAGGGGCCGTGAAACAAAACAAAGCACCCAGCAGAGAAACGAATCAATCATCCAGGGAGTCTGGTCTAGCCTTCATCTAGACTGCTGGGTTTTCGAACAAAGTCCGTCACGCTTCCAAGTGGGAGAGGGCTAGGTAAACGGTACCTAAGGTATGTCGTGTGCCACGGTACCATTTCTGGAATTGGTAGGGTAGGATAAGCTGGAAACCGGTAGCAGCAGGGCATTCTTCCCCCAGCATTCTTTCTTACCCTGAGTGGCACTCTGTTGTGCTGGGTGTACTCCGTATTATGAGTGTTCTTAAGTGTACGAGTGGGAGAATGTAAGCATAGTGAAGTGCTTAAGGTGCTTAATTTGTTCATCTTTATTATTTTATGGGACGGTTGATATAAGGAAACATTTGGATGGGCGCAGGTCAATCAGACATAGAAAATGGACAAGAGATAGTAAGAGAAACGCATCCTGCGATAGTCCGTCGAGCATATAAACGAGAGATGCCCGAAGTCCGTGAAAAGAAAATGGAAAACACCTGGGTGTATAATAAGTGAGTGTTGCATCGAGCCTGTG
Source organism: Aspergillus ustus (assembly GCA_000812125.1). Taxonomy (NCBI): domain Eukaryota; kingdom Fungi; phylum Ascomycota; class Eurotiomycetes; order Eurotiales; family Aspergillaceae; genus Aspergillus; species Aspergillus ustus. The sequence continues at coordinate 799,541 of JOMC01000025.1, forward strand.
GCGAGTAATGGATCTCATTTGAGGTATCCAGCGCCGTTTCATAAGTCATCGTGGGTCATTTTCCACGAACTCCGTAAAAGCTTCGTAAGACATTATAGTAGAACCATATGAAAGACATAGTCGTTTGACATCGTTCCGACAATGAATGTACCGTTCGTCGACCTGACCCCGCAATAGATTGTAGAGCATAATTCCAACGCCATTCCAACTTTTGATGATAAAACGAACAGACAAGGGTGATTACATTGCCTTTCGAGGACGCGGGGATGTTATATCGCCATGGCAGCCGAGAACCCGCAACGACTCCCAGACACGTTTGTAAAGAGGTGGACGCGCGAGGGTTAGGCTGTGGTGGATGGTTCGGTCCGAGCGCTCTTCACGGCAAAATGTGCACATTTTCTCTCGTTCAGCAGATAATGCAGTCTCTGGACTTTTGGAGCGCTGACGGCGGCGGGACCTTGCCTGTAGTGCTGCGGCAGCTGTTGACCGGTCAATGCCATAGGTCTGTGATTTAGCACTGTTGCGTCGCGAGCGAGGATGAACCAAAGACGTGGTTGATGGCGCAACAAGGCGGAGCGTCTGATGGGCTGTTGGCCGCAGTATATCTCTGCCAGTTCGAGTCTGAATGACAGTTTTTATAGGGCTAGCACATTTCTCTGGTGGAGGGTGCTCTGGCATTGTTGGAAACTTTTCTAGCGCTGTGTTATTGCCATGCGCCGTAGTGGTCTGCAGCTTCGGTGTCGACTTGGCGACTCGAAGCTGGACTCGGCTGCGAACCTTTTTCAAGGTATCGATAGGCTTTCGAGACAGGGATGTATCCTCGCCGTCTGAATCTGACTCCCAGACGGACTGTTCGGGATACTTTTCTGATGTGGATGTAGAGGGCCTCTCCCGCATTGACGGTGGTGCCGTTGGCTGCCGGTCGACGGAAGGTGATGGTGGTCCTGGGCTAGGCACTGGGCTAGGGCACTCATTGGCCGGAATGAACAAGGCTTGGTCGAAGTGTGAGCGATGAGGTTCGAGTGTTACCGGGTTAATGAGGCTCGGAGGAGAGATCATAGACGGCTCTATGACGAGCCGGCTGGGAGGTTGTTTCTTTGGCGGGTGCGAAGTACTCGGGCGTGGAACAGCTGGTAGTGATGGAAGTGGCTTCCCACGCAGGATTGAAGCTTCCTGGCTTTTTGGAGGCATGGTGAGTGTTTCCGAAGATGCGTTCGGTAACACACGCTGTGGCTTGGAGTCCCGAACCGGAGATGAAGGTTCTGTAGGTAATAGTGTTGTTTGTGATCGGTTCAGAGGCGTAGACCAGTATGGGTATGAGGGAATGACGGGGCTTTCTTCTGCGTGTTTAGACAAGAGGGACAATTGCTCGGTGGCTTTGACGACAGTGTCTGGGTATATAGGAGCGGAGTAGTTGGAAGAGAAGGAGCTGCTGGGTGTCAAGTCTGGAGTTGCTTCTGTATGGGTGTCTGCCCACGATTGGGCGCCAATCTGTTGTAGTCCCAGTTGATGCTCGATTTCTACTGCGGACAATGTTGACCGGTCGATGTTTGCTTGGGGTCTAATTGTGCGAGGTGCGGCGCTTGGGACGGGGAGGCCTGTATGAGGTTTTACCATGGACACCATGAAATATCGTTGAACCTCGTCGCCAGATCTCGCATCGCAGATGCCCTGTTGGCAAGATCCCCAGTCTCCGGTGCTGGCCAGGGAATGCTCAAGGTAGAAAGGGTCAGGATTCGTCTCGTCAACGAAGTCAGAGCTGCGAGGAGGGTAGAATGAGGAAGCGCGTTTCTTCTGGGGTGAGGGTGTAGGCGGCAGGCCGACTGTTGTCTGTGATCTGTTCCGGCTCTTGTGTATAGCGCTCAATTCGCCGGGGACGGGAAGACGAGAGTATCCGTTAGCCATGGGCTTCGATTTGGTGGATAGATGAGTGAGAGCAAGAGGGTAGAGGAATGAGCAGGACCCCGGCGGGGTGACTGGGGAAGTGTTTATAGACGAGGTACAGACGGTCGATCCTCAGCCCAATTGCTCTGGAGGCCAGCCACAGACGAGCCGCCGACGCATGCCAATGCAGCATATCGTGTAAACAAAGCTTTGACCTTGCATGATCTCCTTCCCCAGGGATGGCCCTGCTGCAGCAAGGCGATCGATGTTGCTGCAAGGAGCCCCCTCCGGATGGAGCTCCGCAAGCTTTCCGGCTTTCTTGAATATCTTCCCGGTTTTTTTTGTCTTATTTTTATTCCTGGATCTGAAATACTTCGATGGTCTCTGTCCTCGAGCATTGAGATAAACTTGTTTCTACAGTGCAACACTCGGGCACTGATGTGGTCATTACATTCATGTCAGCTCAACATCTCTATGGCCAGGATACCAATACTTAACAGTCTAGAAATACCAAGGCACGCTACAGTGATTAGCCTGCAGAAAGCACTGCAAGATCGATCATGTACCGTTGCGCGTCCCAAGGATGACGAACTTCAAGCAGAAGTACTTACACGCTGAGCTGTGGATGTGATATCACCGTTGGGACTCCGCTCAGGCCTGAAAAGCGAGCAATAACCAAAGCTCAGGCACCTGTAGACACTTGAAGACAGCCAATCGCTGATCCAGTCTCTCGGTGTGTTTTGAGGACGTGAGGAAGAGCAGAACTTGCCGTAGAGACCCGCATTCCTGAAGTCCATTCCGGTTGCTGTGGCACTTCGACGATTTTGTCAAGACCGACTACCCCTGCGCATCGATCGATGAAACAAGCCGATCGTTGACTCCGTAGTATTCTTGTTCCCCAGTGCCAGTGGGAGTCTCGGAAGCTTTGTGAGTTTGTTTGCTCAAGGCCTGAATGTGACCTATCAAAGCTTCTCCCACCTTTTTTTCCGGGATGTTTCAAAACTGGGCTGGCGCCTGATGGATCAACTAGGATAATTATGGAAAAAAGCGTAGCCTGAAGATTTGTAATTGGTGCAGTCTGTTCTGCAAAGCACTGTGACTGTCCCATGCTGAGCTGTGGTCCCAGCCGGCTGGCACTTTCCCCTTAGGGTTGCAAATCCCTTCAGCTTTCAGGCCATTCAATACGAACGCTTACCGGAATTAGGATTGAGCTCCGTTCTGCAGAAACTCTCGCGACGCGTCGGGTCAGGCTCTGAGCCTATCCAGGCAACCGTGCACCGGAAGCTCATAGACGACCAGCATCAAGTCAGGGAAAGATGTGGCCTCGGGTCCAGATCCAGCGGTTCGCCCTCGGGGAAGAACAGAGGTGCATCGCCCACATTCTTCTCCTGCAGCTGTCTGTGACTTGTGCAGTGGTGTGAGAGAGAACGGTTCGACTGCATGGGCCCGCTAGTTTTGCATGATCGTCATATCGCGGCGCGTTGCTCGAGGCAAATGTAAAGTGCGTTCTTCTAACTTGGGTTAGAGCACTATATAGTTGAATCGCCTGCTTTCTGAAACTTGGTAGAAGTTCCGACCGTAGAAATATACTTTCGGATAGCTATAGTTGGGCCCGGGGGAATTCAAGCCCTAGTCAGAGTGTGCTGACGACTGGCAAAATCAGGACAAGCGAGTAACAAGTTCGGTGACTGTGCGACCATGCGGGAGATATTTAGTTTTCTAAGCTTTATACAGTTCTTACTGGTCTCATGCCTGCATAAAAGCAAAATATCCCTGCCATTATTCCATCCCAACTCTTAAAAAATGTGCATATATCACAACCCATCTGTTGTACAACTTCGGTATAACTCATGAAATCCGATCCCTGAAGATCAGCTGAGAGTCTGGCCCTTAGTACGAGGGATTCTGCTAGCCCAGCGTGTCAAGCATTGAAGAGGGGTAGATATAGGCGGTGGGAAAGGACGAATAGCAGAAGCGTTTCTGTATGTGCAGATTAGAGATTGGAAGATGGGTGTGCTGGTTGAAAACAGTCTCGATATTCTCCAGGGCAATGGATTTGTTTGTGGGTGTAGTTTTGTAGGTTAATTCCTGCGCTGCCAAGATGATTGATGGATTTATATATAATATGATATACCAATATCATGGCACTAAAGATCGCAACATCATATGTTTACGGAGTATTTGGCAACGGCACCCGAAGCTTCTAGTATATCGAGAAGGGGTAACTCAAATTGGGTACTATTTATATGTATTCGCCCATAGGATCCTTTACTGAGAACTCAAGTGTTGTTTGTGTCAGCCGAGTCGAGATGATAAGTCAAGAACTTCGTACAGAAGCTCCAAATCTGACATATGGGCCTCGCCAGTCAGGCAACTCTTACGCAGTGACATCACCAGTCTACTCCTTTCTCCATGCTGCAAGTACGTTCCGATGCGAGAAATACTCGATGGTCTGCTCACGTTCCTGTTTCTGGAGAAATTATGCATTCATCGAGCTTCACGGGTTCAGTTTGGTGACTCTGGTGGACAGCGCAGCATGGTGACAAGGTTTTACGCCAAGCATTCTTTTGTCCTGTAAAACATATGTACTACATATTAAGTACGTATATGCCTATACGCTGATCCACACTCTTCAGAGATATACAAAGGGGGCTCGCTCCACCCACGGCTGCATCCCAAACATCCGCTGACTCCACAGCTTTCGGGAAGCTGTGAGGGTATCTTCTCGGAACGATAATCCTCAAGACCCCATTGACTGATTCGAAGTCCACATTCCTCGAAATATGCGACGTCTTGTGGAGGCCAATGAAGATCCGTTGGGCCGAAACAACGAGCCTGGCACGGAGTATATGTCTAGACTGTGAGAGTTGATCGAGCAGGGTTGCTTCTCAGTTCTGAGCTCTCACCATGGGCTGGATGTAAACAAGGGGAGAGGAAGCATCCGAGCCATTCAAACAACACCTGGAATAAAGTGTAATGAGGCTGAGGAAAATAAGCATAGAAGCGAATGTCCGTGCTCTGAGAGACAAGCCCAATCGCAGGCCAATCCAGCGTGTTGGACCTGAAACATGCTGCAAGGTACTGTTCAGTCTTCAACATCCCTGGTAGATCGCATTTCGATCATTTGCTCGTTATCGAGGATTGTTGCCTGTGGTTGCCTCGACGCCTGTTTTCTCCGGTCTTGTTTGGCGGGCGTAGAAGAGGTTGGTATATGCTTCGAGCCTTCGACTCCTTGATTGTGGCGCCGGAAAGAGAAGGCATCCCGTTCGACAGGAAGCAAAAGACGCTGGGCCTCCTTCGGTGGTGGTCTGGTCCTCGTTCAGCAGAGATTATTACAAATTTGTGAGCAGTGGAGCACATCAACTTGACATAGAAAGCGACACCGGGCAGAAACTATATGAGGCATAGGCCTATAATCCTGGCGTCGACAAACCAGCGGTCATCCAACCAGACTAGTCACCGTTGAATGCCAGCTCATCAGGCGGGAAGACATGGTCTAGCTGCCGGGCGTGCTTTGGCAAATATATGTATGTGGCACCTGGTTCGTAACTCGACGTCTGCTCGTAGTCCTTCAGACATTATCCTGGGCACTTCCAAGGAAGTTGTCGCCCGATGCTCAGTTGTGCCGTCATTTCGGAAACTGGCCTGGAGAGGTAAGGCAGTCCGGTCCTTGCTGGGTTCAATCTTAAAGCCCAACCCACCGTCGGCGTTATAAAAAGAGGAGATCTTCTGGGAGCCATGGCCTGAGTAATTTACGAGTAAAAGTCACCTCGATCAATTGAACCCAGGTGTCCCAATTTTGCCAAAAGTGGCCCAGTTCAGAGGACTCGACCGAAGGAAGAATTAATTACGGGACCCAAGAGATACCGCTAATTTTCCAATAATCCGGCGCAAGTTGCGGCAGATTTGCGCGGCCCAAACTTACGTGACAGCAGCGATACGGCTTCTGAAGTTGCCTTCTCCACGTCTCCACGCTCGCCATCTCCAACTTTCCTTGTCGACTCTCAACCAACATCGTCGCTGGAGCAAACGCGGCTTTGTCACGGCTGTTTCTTGCCTGCCAGCAGCAATTGGACTCGGCCTGCTCTGCTCTCTGACCACTGCGGGCCCCCCGAGTGCTCGTTGTGGTCGAGGAGCAAGAGCCCGTCCTGCAGCTCTCGTCTTTCCCAGCCATCGTAATTCCGCAACGGTTCATTCGTCCAGCCACTGCACAATAATTCCTCGCCCGCTGCGCTTTGGTGCACTCTGAGCTGTCCTCTCTTTCTCAGACACTGCGGGCCTTTCTTCACTCTGCCTACCTGCGATACATTCATAATACCCACATTCCGGTGCTGTCAGTTTAGCATCTTGCTGCTGCCTTTCCAGAGCCACTTCTATCGGAGAAAAGGCCGACAGCTTTCAATTCATAATTGGCGTTGAGTTGCAGCAGCCCGCTTGACGTTCCGAAGCTCAATTCTCAAATTGTCGTCATATCTGCCTCCGACTCAACAACCTACCTCAGCAGTGCATCATCTACCTTCCCGCACGCTTGACGAGACCTACGACGTTCACGACCCTTCCACGTTTACGACCCAATTGCAGCAACGCCAGCAGCGGGCTGCTCCTAATCCTGCTCCTAATCCTAGCACTTACCCGTCTAATCGCCTTTCGAGCGCTCTCGACCAACCGCGTATCCTCCGGAGAACATCACGATATTCCCCTCGACGACCAGGTTCGGTAGATGCATCAGGACGCCCTTTTCAGATAGAGCAAACTATCCCCGTACTTGTGCGACCTGCCGCTGAACATCTGCGCCCTGCGCCATCAGGGACAAGAACCGAGAACGAGGACGAAGATAGCGACTCCGCACCCGACGATAATCCTCTTACATCAAACGGGTCCTATTGGCCTCGCCGATCTACCCGCGTCTCCCATAACACAGCTTCTGCGATCCTCTGGGCCTTGGAGGAAGCCATCCGGAAGCCCTTCCCATTCACCGCGGATTGGGAAGAAGTGAATGCTTCCATGTCTGACCTAGGTGGCCCCAGCGCGTCGGGACTCGCAGGCAATGGCCGGAGCCAAAACGGGGCCTCTCGAGCCGCCCATGGCCCAATTCCAGTCAATACACACCCTGCAAGTGGCGTACGAACACCCACAGATATCATGAGACAGCGTCGGGATAGAGAAGCTCGTAAAAAAGCCGAGCAAGAGGCGAGAGATCGGGAGCAGGAGGAGGCTGACCGCAGGCGGCTTCAGCAGGAGCAGCAGACCAGAGCCCAGGCACCCACACAGGCTTATGCTGCTGGCGTTGCTGCCGATAGACCCTCACAGCGACGAGCTGCGCAGAGAGCTCCGGCGGCGTCCGACCCTCGTGCTGCGACTAATATTCCCGGGCCGTCTCCTACGAGTCCCCGTCGGGGGGAGCTTCAACAACCCCAGGCGCAAATTCCCGCCCAACCCAGACAACCTGCTCCTGCCGCCGCGCTTCCCGTGCAGCAATATTCACAATCAAAACTGGCATCGCAACAGACCCAGGCTCCGCCGCAATCCAGCCAGCCAGCGGCATCCCAACCTCAGCAACAGACTTCAGCTCAGCAATCTGCTCAGCAACCCCGCCGTGTTGCTTTCCCTCATGCATTCGAGCGGTGGGAAACACTGTCCTCCCACTGGGAAGGGTTGACGAGCTACTGGATCCGGAAGCTTGAGCAGAATAACGAAGCTCTAGAACGCGATCCTCTCAGCCAGCAGATGGCTCGCCAGGTGACCGATCTCAGTGCTGCAGGTGCCAACCTCTTCCATGCTGTTGTGGAATTACAGCGCCTGCGTGCCTCGTCCGAGAGAAAGTTCCAGCGGTGGTTTTTCGACACTCGAGCCGAACAAGAACGGGGTAAGGAGATGCAGGCTGAACTCGAGAGGCAAATTCGGGCTGAGCGACTGGCGCGAACCGAGGCCACCAACTCACTCCAGAAAGCGGACAGCGACAAGACCCGGATTGAGGAGCTGCTCAAAGAGATGCGCAGAGAACTTCAAATCTCAAAGGACGAAGCTCGCCGCGCTTGGGAGGAACTGGGCCGTCGCGAACAGGAAGAAAGAGACCGCACCAATTCCCTTCGTAATGGGGAGCCCACCTTAGTGGGTGGTGTGCAAGTAGTTCCAATGATTGCTGGAATCCCGCGGCGAGACCCGGGTCGCCCTCCTACTCGAGAAGGCCCCTATACCGGAGGCGATGCAAAGGACCTCTATGGCGATACTCCGGTTTCACCCGTGGGAACCGATCCTTTTGTTGAGGGACAGAGATCTGTTCACGAACAAAGTTTCTCTCAGGCACCACCGCCTGCTTCCACCGCTGCTCAAGCTCAGGTACATTATGCCGGCCACTACTATGAGCCAGAAGCCCCATATCCCCCTCAAACCACTGCCGACCGTGAACCGAGCATAGGTAGCAGCGAGCCCGGTGAGGACTACGGCTACCAGCAGAACCCTCAAAGCCGGCAAATCGTCTATCCCCGACCAATGTCAGAGGAGAGTGACGAATACGAGCACGGCTCTCTCGACGATAGCGAGCCCGGATATGTGACAAGCACCATGCCGCCGACCTCTGGCGCTTTGTACGCCTCGGGTTATGAGCAAAACGTGGATTACAGCGGTTCCGGATGGGGACCAGGGTGGGAGTCTCTCACCCCTCGCCATCGCCATCCGACGCGCCTTAGTGACGTCCTCGAAGAGGAAGAGCCCCGAACGACTCCCAGTCGTGCGAGCCGCGCCAGCCAGGCAAGCAGGAGTGTACAATGAGCAACGTACATACCAGCAATGTTTCGGAGCAAACGAGTTTCATTTTCTTTCTTATCCCACATTTCCCTATGCAGTTAGTCAATATGCGATAGCAATATTTTCCTTGCGATGGCATATCTTGCTTTGTTCTTTCCCCCCGTCTCCGCAGTATTCCCGGTTGTTTCTTTTCCTTTCGTTGTCTGTTGCGGTTCATAATATTTTGGCCGTATTTTCCTTTCTGTCGGTTGACCTCGTCGATTGTTTCAGCAGCATAGACTCGGGGACAGAGGCGGGAGTAATTCTTGTAATTCTAGTATGATACTATCGTGGATATACGTTTGAATACTAAAAGTCGTTCCAATTGAGCCTGCAACGTAAACCTGAAGTCAGAAGGTTATCCATACACGTGACCTTTAGAGCCTCAGGCAGTAAACTAAACCCAAACGGGTGGCATCTGGAGATCTCAAACCACAAGGTCCGAAAAGCCGCATCACTCGACAACCTACCTCGACCACCTCCGAACCGACATTCAAATCCGCCGGTAAAATGTCATTACCGCTCCGCTCTCTAACGCGGGCTATAACCCGCACATCACGCACCTGCCAGAGCCCCTCAATCGCTCTCCCAACTCTCCCACAAGCCCTGCGCCAAAATGTCTCCCGCAGCCCGGTATCATCGACACAAACCTCCCGCTTCTCCACAAGCCCCATGCGCAGCAAGGCGCGCACAATGGGCCAACTCCGCGCGCGCAATGCAACGGGTCCCTTCTCGTGGAAGTCCGCTCTCCTCTTCGTGCTCACGGGTGCCGGAATGATTGTTTACTTCCGGGTTGAGAAGGACCGGTTGGAGCGGAAACGTATTGCGGAGATGAGCAAGGGTGTTGGTAAGCCGAAGGTTGGCGGGCCGTTTGTGTTGAAGGATCTGGATGGGAAGGTTTTCACTGAGGAGGAGTTGAAGGGGCGGTATTCTTTTGTGAGTTGAGACCTGCAGGATTTCTGCTTCGCGGGTATGGTAGGAGTATTGAGTGCTAATTGGTGGTTTCGGAATAGGTCTACTTTGGTTTCACGCATTGCCCGGATATCTGCCCTGACGAGCTGGATAAGATGGCGGAGATTATTGACAAGGTGAAGGGGGCAAACAAGGGAGATAATGTGTTCCTGCCTGTGTTCATTACGTGTGACCCTGTGCGGGATACGCCGGAGGTTCTCAAGAACTACCTACAGGAGTTCCACAAAGACATCATTGGCTTGACGGGGACGTACGAGCAGGTGAAACAGGTTTGCAAGGCGTACCGGGTGTACTTTAGCACGCCGAAGGATGTGAAGCCCGGGGACGATTACTTGGTAGACCACAGTATATATTTCTACCTCATGGGTGAGTTTGCTTTCTTGCCTTCGGGGGTATTTGGAGGCTAACACGATGATAGATCCCGATGGGGATTTCGTCGAGTGTATCGGACGGCAGGATACGCCGGACTCGGCGACGAAGACGATTATGGAGCACATCAACGATTGGAAGCGAGAAGGGAAGGCGCTGAAGAAGGATTAGACTGGGCCCCTTTATTCTATTGATATCCTCCCAATGTACCCTGTGCCATGTACCACGACAATGTATTATAGCTCTCCAATCAATCCTCCCCCGACTTCGATCTAATATTCCCAGTCGAGTCCCGTTCTCTATTCTCTCTCCATTCTTTCCCCCCGTCTACAAATTCCTCCCTCTTCCAAACCTCCAATCGCTCTTTGACAATCTCCAAAATCTCCTCCGCCCCTCTCCAAGCTTCGCCTCTATGCCCTGATCCAACCGCAACGATAATGCTCGCCTCTTTAACGGGGACAACCCCCAATCTATGTGCGATATATACCCCGTTCAGCCCGTGCTTGTCTACCGCGTCCCTTGCAATCTTATCGAGAGATTTAAGAGCGAGCTGCGGGTATGTCGTATATGAGAGTTGCGCGACGGGTCGGTCTTGAAAGGTATCGCGTGTTGTTCCGAGAAAGAGGATGTTCGCGCCGGAGGACGCAGAGGATATCGTTGAGAGGGCGGCGGCGGGGTCGAGATGATCGTAGGTTAGTGAGAGGTGGATGGGAGCGTTGGAGTGGGTTGTTGTGACAGTTCGGGGATACGTTGAGGGATCTAGGTGAGCAGGAACAGTCTCGGAGTTTCCTTGAGCTGGAGACTGGGTATTCGAATCTGCTGACGACATGGTGAATTGAAGGATTGAGCTTTGGCTTAGAAGTGGGATGAACTGCCGACGAGGGGAGATAAGATGGGATGTGTTGATGCCTTAGGCCGCACTGAGATATAGATGGTCTAAATTGGAAAGAGCTTTTCAGACCCTTGGACCGTGATGAGGGTCGCTCCTTCCTGAAATTGTCTGGGGTTGGGTGGCACCTGCCATGTAAGACTCTTGTGTAAATAGACCACAATCCAGCCGTTAACTGGTTGCTGGCACTGTTGAGAGGTCTATATAAATGTGACTAAATATAGATCTATTCTAGTAGGATAATAGCTGCCTCGAATGGACGAAGCGTCCATTGAGGACCCGAGAACCTTCCCTGCGCCACGCTTGCCGGACCGTAAGTATCCAACAGCACCTCTTTGAGATTGTTTACTTTCTGCGCGGCGGCGTCCCACGAGAGCTCTTGGTCGGTCCAATTAGCCAACACCAAGGCCTTTGAGTTGTTATATGCTCGAGTAAAAGCATAAACTTCCTGATTGTCTCTGTCGACAAGCTCATAGTTGCCGTAAACAAAGATATCGAGGTACTCCTTTCGCAATTTCAGCACCGAGGCCCAGTAGTGGTATAGCGAGTTAGGATCCTTGACTTGGTCCACGGCGTTAACTCGGGAATACTCTGGATTGACTGACATCCAAGGCTTTACGTCTGGCCCGGTAAATCCGCCATTGGGTTCACCTGACCACTGCACAGGCGTGCGTGCATTGTCGCGGGATTTCTTCTGGTATTCTTGCCTAGCCGACGTTTGCGCCTCGACATTGGAATCTTTAGATCTGAGCAACCTAGAGAGTTGGTCAGAAAAGAGCTCTTCGGATATAAAGATAAACCCACAGGTTCCAATGATTTAAACAGTCGATGTCTTTATACTCCTCCATTCCCCATTCAATAGGGACATTACCCATACCAATCTCCTGGCCCTGGTAGATGAATGGAGAACCCGCATGCAAGGCCAAAACAGTGGCGAGCATCTTCCCCGCTGCCGGTCGTAGACTTTGCGGTGCGTTGACATAGCGGTCAATTGAACGAGGCTGATCATGGTTCTCCCAGTACAAGGCGTTCCAGCCGCCATTGTTGTACATAAACGCTTGCCAGCGCGCAAAGAAGGACTTGAGGTCGGTAAGTTTCCAGCTTCCTGGCTTAAACTTGTTGCCGTAAGGGCCATGATCGATGTCCACATGCTCAAAATTGAAGATCATGTTAATTTCGTTGCGGTCGTGGCGGACGGCCTTGAGGACTTCATCCGTGTCTTTGACAAATGGCATCTCACCGACACTAAAAGTGTCATACTCTTTTAATATGTTGCCAATCTCCTGTAGATACTCGTGAAGACGAGGCCCGTTTGCATAGTATTTGTCACCCCACTGCCATGGGGTGTCCTTGTCCTGCACTGGTGCATCAGGAAAATCTTGGTCTTTGCTGATAAAGTTAATGACATCCATGCGGAAGCCATTGGCGCCTTTATCAAGCCAGAATCGTACGATATCATGGACTGCTTTTCGCACGGCAGGGTTTTCCCAGTTCAAATCCGGCTGCTCAACGGCGTACAGATGTAGATAGTACTCCCCCGTCGGTTCATCGTATTCCCAAGCGCTACCTGGACCACATTAGCGCTTCATACTACAAACCTCCCGTGAGACTTGCCTTGAAAGTGCGATACCCAGTTATTCGGGGGCTGTCTGTTTCCATTCTCATCATAACACGGTGGCTTCCAGACATACCAATCGCGAAACTCGCTATCCTTGGAGCTGCGAGATTTCTTGAACCACTCATGCTGATCGCTGGTATGGTTGACGACCAAGTCCATAAGGAGCTTCAAGCCCCTGTCGTGGCATCCCTTGATCAACTTCTCAACATCTGCGACCGTGCCATATTCCTCGGCGATGCTGTAGTAGTCTGCGATGTCGTATCCCATGTCAACCTGAGGTGACTTGTAAGACGGACATAGCCAAACAATATCAACTCCGAGGCCGCGAATGTAGTCAAGCTTCGAGATAATGCCGGGAATATCGCCGACTCCGTCATCGTTCGAATCCTTGAAGGAGGCTGGCCAGATCTGATAGACGGAGCTCTCCTTCCACCAGGCGCGATGAATATCGCTAGGATGTTTGACAGGGGCGGATGGCGAGCTCATATCTTTATCAATTGTAGTCCCGAAGCAATTGAGTTGAGTTGGATGCTATGGTGGTCAGGGAGTGTCAGGAGTAATGGAGGGGCAACGTGGGGTAGGCCATCAGCAAGCGGAGACATTGCCGATTGCCAGCTGTCGTTGCTTCAGAGGTGTCCATAATTGGGGAGCCAGTGAGATCTCCCGCAGGATACACTGGCCCACATCTCGTTTGAGAGACGATGAGGACAATCTTCGATTTGACAAGAGGTGTTGGGATTGCCTGAAGCGTGCTGATCCTGACGTCATAAGGTATAGCAAATAACCGACGGTGGGGAGCTTCCAGAGTGACTACAAAGTACTCCAGAGTAGTAATAGACCGAGCCCTACAGCTCCGATGGTAGGAAGTTTGAAACAGTTATAGAAGAGTGAAGATGGTGCCCTCGTAAGGCCTCGAGTTCCTGTCCGGCTGTTGGAAAGTATCCCGAAAGCGGAAATGAAGCTCGGTTATGACATTCCAAACAAAGGATAGTGCCAGCTCTGGAAGCTTTGTCCAATAGATGTACAGTGAGAGACCCATTAATTCTAAAAATGGCCCAAGGACTCGGAAGAAAGGTCGGGTGGGTCTGGAAAGTTGGTCCCTGGATTTGCCTGTACCTGGGGCTACTCTCATCTTACTGTTTTCAACTGTCGACCATCAGATGGAATGCCCCAGAGAAACGCACTTGGAAAGTCACTCGCAAAGGTAACATGGAGTTTGTGCATGGTTCCTTCAAAACCGTGGCGACGCCGTCGCCGCAGCCTCAGATTATTAGGTGACAATTGTCGGATTGACCATTTTTAATCTTCACGCATGGGTATCATGATGACACGCTGGAATTTCAAGTTGATCAAAGTCGCTGTAGGGGTGTTTTGTACCTGTGCGGTCCTCGCATTCTTCTTCAACAACCATGATGGGTACCGATCAACTCGCAACCTGATCCATGCTGGGCGGTCACGCTTGGAAAACGCCATGTTCGATCGGATCAAAAATGAAACCCTTGGGGTGTGTTATTCTGAACTGGCGCATCATGTCATACTGACTGTTTCTCAGTTCCAACACATATATGCCATTGGACTCAAGGAACGCACTGACAAGCATGATTCGCTCTCATTGGCGGCCTCAGTCACAGGAATGAAAGTGGAATGGCTAGAGGGAGTTCGGCCAGGTGATGTCTCTCAGAAGGCTTTACCCAAGGTCTGTGGCCCCCTGGAACTTAGCTACATATGCTCATCTATACCGTAGGGAATGGATGATCCCGGCATCCCTTACACCGTTATCCTCTGCTGGCGTGCGCATATGAATGCAATCCGAAGGTAAAGTTCCATTCCGCCTGACTGAGACGAAGCATATTAAAGGTGTATAGTGTGGTCGAGAACCGCTATGCGACAGCTCTTATCATGGAGGATGACGCCGACTGGGATGTTTCGATTCGGCGCCAGTTGCGTGAAATCGCTCGTGGCGTTCGAGAACTTTCTGACAACCAAAAGGCACCGAGAAACACACCATACGGGACAAATTGGGACCTTCTTTGGATTGGAGGATGTGCCACTGTGCAAGGGGCGAATGAAACGGAGACATACGTTATCCCTGATGATCCCACCACTACCAGCGTCGACAAACGAGGTCCCTGGGATGGCCCGATCGGCCCAAATAAGGAGTGGATGAAGCGACATCCTGACGTCTCCGTCGATTCCACACGTTTCGTCTATAAGGCTGAGCACGGCTGTTGTTTGTATGGTTACGCTGTGACATATGGAGGGGCACTGAAGATCCTTGAGGCTCTTTCTCTAGAGCGGAGCGCGGAAGTGGACAACTCGCTGGGCGATCTCTGTGGAGGCAGAAACGGTCGGGGGCAGATCCGATGTTTCGGGGTCTACCCCAACGTGATTGGGACTTTCAAGCCGGCGGGATCGCCCTCGAAATTGTCGGACATTCAAAACTACACCTCGGACGAGTACCACGAAGCCGAGTCGTGGAACATGGTGTACAGCACTCGGATGAATCTCCAACGGCTGGTTGCGGGGAAGGAGACAGTGTACTCCCAGTGGAACACCTCCTTTGTACCATGGTCCAAGGGAGAGATCAGGCCACGGGAGTTGCAGTATCCGAGGGGTTATCTTGTGGAGTGAAATCTTGAATCGATAAATATTTGAATTAGGTGTAGTCTGTCAATAGCTCTGGAGAATTGAGTTTCCAACATTGGGTCCACATTTTTTTTTTCTTCCAAACACGTCGGAGACCCAGAGTTCTCGACACCAGCTTGCTTGCTGAACGTTGTGGGTCGAACCAGGGCCCAGTGTGGCAGTGTAACTTCCAAAAGACAAGATCGCGCGAACCGATCCGGATCATCCGGCGGGCGAGTCTTGCCCCGGATCTGGGAAAACACCGCCAGGGCCCAGGAACAAAGCGATTCCCGCGTTTCCAGCGCCAGGCCCCGCACAGGTTTTAAATTTACGAGTCGTCCAGCGTCTGTGATTATGGTTCGATCCTCGGATCGGCAACAGATAATGTGATATGTCAGCAATGCTGCGGTGACATGAGCCAATCCTGCCAGTTCGCTTAGGCCCCTGCTAATAGTGTCGGGGTCTGATTTGGAGCTCAGAGCCGCTAATGCGACCAGGCGATGTCACTGCCACACCTTGGGGGCCGGCTGCCGGATGGCACGCCCAACCTTTGTCTCATCCTTCACCCCTGTTTGTTCTTAACAAAACCATGTACAGCGGCTGCAGAACCCCCGAGATGCTCTTTTCCTCCTCTCTCGGTTCTTTTCATCTTCCTTCATCATGAGCTTTTCACAGCAGGGCGCCGAGCGGCATGATGAGAAGGCCAGTCTGACCGGCTTTGCTGCCAACAACGATCTTGAGGACACGCCAATGGACAAATACGATGCCGACTTGGAGAAGCCCGCGGAGGAAACGCATGGGGTGCCATTAAGTCGCAGTCGCCGATTTCTGATATGGACAATTTTGAATGTTGTCTCTACTGTTGGAATCGTGAGTTCAGACCCCCTAATTCTCGAGGCATCGCCTTGCTGCGCTTCGCTGGTGATGACACTAATTACTCAGTAGGTTTTCACCAACAAGGCCATCATGTCCGACCCCTCCTTCCGTAGCCGCCAAGTATCCCTCGCCGCATACCATTTCTGTATCACCGGCGCGACACTCTGGATAGCCTCGCTCCGATTGTTCGGCCTTTTTACCCCAAAATATGTCAGCTTCTTTCAAATGGCACCCATCGCAGCCGCCATGGCGATCCAAGTCGTCCTACAAAACTTATCGCTCGCGCACTCCTCGATCATGTTTCACCAACTTGCGCGACTCCTCCTCACTCCGAATGTAGCGTTTCTGAACTATGTTCTATACCGTGTGAAAATTCCTCGTGCGGCTATTATACCGCTTATTCTCCTTTGCTCGGGTGTTGCAGTTGTCACATATTACGACTCGCTTCCGAAAGCCGATAACGGGAGCACCACCTCAACCTTGGGTGTGATTTTCGCGCTGACAGCCGTGTGCGCTAGCTCGATTTATACAGTCTGGATTGGTTTCTATCATAAGCGGTTTGAGCTAAGCAGTATGCAGCTGCTCCTAAATCAAGCACCCATCAGCGCTGGTATACTCTTGTGTTCTATCCCATTCGCGGAGACCGCACCTTCCATATCAACAGTGCCGTCGAATATATGGAGCCTAGTACTACTGGTAAGCGTACCGGTCTGAAGAGTCTGGAGACTTTATGCTGAAAATCATACAGAGTGGAGTCCTTGCATGTTTCGTGAACCTCTCGCAGTTCTACATAGTCGACGCTGCTGGTGCGGTCAGTGGCGCCGTCATTGGGCAGCTCAAGACTTGCATTATTGTAGGCTTGGGCTGGGCATGGAGCGGTCGTTCCGTGCCACGTGAAAGTGTAATCGGCATTGTTGTGGCGTTGGTTGGGATGAGCATGTAAGTTGTTTCCCTCAAATTGCTTACCGACTAGAACTAACAAGTCACACAGGTATATGAATATTATTCTGAAAAATCGATAGATATTATATAGACCACATAATACGATAAGAGTCTTGGACCAACTCCGTCCTTTTCTTTATTGGCCTGGCCCTAGTACTGCTATAATACCAAGCTCAAGCCCTCATTGTCGAATTCAAGCTCAGGGATTGTATCCGCCCACGCCAGCTTGCGAGTCCACGTTGACGATCAAGGCCACAGAATCAATGTTCTCTTGGGAACCTTGCTGTATTTCACACGGCTATACGGAGCACTACTAACTAAACGCGCTGGGCCCTAAATAGGCAGGGGAATAATGCCTCGACGTGAGAATCTTCCATTTGTCGCGTCGAGCGCTTAACCACGGCGACTTTGGGAAGCTGACCACATGCCCAGGTAGCAACCTCACAACATCAAGAATCAGATGTGCCGGAGACCATAAAACATTAAAGCTCAAGTATATAGTTCTTCGCATGGCGCACTTACCATCCCTTATTGCAGAATCAGATCCGGAACCTGCTACTCAAGGTGGAATATTGGCCCCAACCCGAGGGACCTTTCATAAATGGAAATAAACCCTATCCATCACGATCGAATTTTGCTGCCTTCAATTTTATTCATCAGCGGCAAAATTTCTAGTCTTGTGCATTTCCTTCTCCTCTCGGCAAACAACAAAGGACGCAACATGTATAACCCGGCTTGGAACGGGCTCAAGACCAGAGGAAGAACAGGTTCAATTGGAACAGGGAAGGAAGTTTATGGAAGAGATGGTCCTGTCGCAAATGGGTCATGGTCATGTCTGGCTGTTTGAGATTCGACTGAGAACCAACACTGTCCAATAGATTTAAGTCTTACGATTCGAAGTGGCACTATACTAGTAGTAGCGCTAACAGCCCTAGGCAGGAACCGTGGGCTCTGGGAGTATCGCAGGAAAATTTTGGGCGCCACAGTGGCCCAGTTCATGAACCATGGGAGCCAAACAGCTCATAAGGTTGTCATGCTAAAAAAGGGCGCAGACATATCCTTTCAGAGCAATGCGCCTACTAGTAGGAGGTTGGGAAAGACCCACCCGGCGTTACACATGCTGTTATTAGAAAGATTCCAGTACCAGATCCAACCCCTATGACTCTGATTCTGTCCGCCGCCATATCCACGATCATAACGGGTGCTTTGTCTCTCTCTCGGCTTCTTTTCTCCAGCACCTTCTTCTCCGTAGCGCTGGCAGCATAATGCTACTACACTGATGGTAGTTATGCGTTTGTAGAACAGCAACCTCGTTTTCCTGACCAGTAACACTGGACGGATTCGACCTTTATTGTCAATCCGCATACATCACCAGCTCCCCAAGATCAAAATCAACACACCCACGAGCTCCAGAGCTTGCACCACCATTCTGTCTATAGACTTGATTCATAGCATGAGTCCGCTACATCCAATTGCAATAATCAGACATGTCCGAGCAATCAAACAGCTGTTGTGGGCGTTGGGGTTGGAGGTATGGCGTTGACTAAATGTATATCAATGGAAGAGTCCCGCGAATCAGGGACCGCTCAGTTAGATATTTTATTGGTTAGTACATGAAGATTTGGAAGATAGGTAGCTATTTTCGTTATACTCCTGGAATCTTTGTCCATATTTTTGTTAAGATAATATCTGTGCTGTGGTTTTTTTATTTAATTATTAGCTTTTATTTAGGTAAAAATATATCCTAGCTTATACATATAAATATACATATAGCAAGGCCAACATAAACCCCAGATTCTCTGCCAGACACACCAGTTTCTATGGCGGGCAACTCCGTTATCCAATTCTTCCTGAGAGTTCTGAGCTCCTTCTAACTTCATTCCGACGAATTCGCCATGGGCCTCGGCGTCGTTCTACTCGGAGCAATCTGCTTCGTATCGAGCTTTGCTCTTCCTGCGCCGACACGCAGAGGTTAGTCCAGCCAGCACCTTGCTCGTCCCCATTCGACCTTAGCTCTCAACAATTTGGAATACAGCAGATATTACGCCTTCGCTCCTCGACAGATTCACCCTCTTCTCTCAGTACTCTGCTGCATCAAGTTGCCCTGCGAATCACAACGGTTCTACAAATGGACTCCCCGTATACTGCGACGCAGGGTACTGCACCCTGTTCAGGACCACTGAGACCGAGGTCCTCTACTCATTTCAAGGGTAGCTATCCTTCGCTTTTGTCATATTTCATTCGCCGTCTTTGAGATTAGTTTCAGAGCTAACCTTGGGATCTGGTTCTAGTGTTCTCCCCGGCGACACAGCAGGCTTCATCGCTGCCGACCACACAAACAGACTCCTAGTCGTTGCCTTACGCGAGACAATGTCCAGTATTAATGGCCGAACGGACTTGGAATTCCTCCAAATGGACGCGTCTGCGGCTTGCGCTGGGTGTTGGGCACATTCAGGATTCTGGCAAGCAGCCGGAGCCGCTGCCTTGCTCCTGGCGAGGCCACTCGAGGATGCGCGGACACGATATCCGGGTCATAGTATTGTTATGACGGGACATAGTCTGGGTGGTGCACTTGCGACAATGTATACGGTGTTTCTAAGAACTCTTCGGGTCTACGTTGACTTGGTATCATCTCCTTCTTGCCTTGCCGGACCGTATGCTGTCTCAAGAGCACAAGCTAACGGGGAGTTTCTGGGTAGTACACGTTTGGCGCACCATCCGTGGGAAATCTGGCACTCGCCGAGGCTATCACGAATAACTGGCAAGGCCTTGGAACGAACTATCGGGTAACTCACGCAGACGACGAGGTTCCAAAGATACTATTCCGCCTCTCCAGAGATAGGCTTACAAGCTGGATTGTACCGGAATATAGCCAGTCGTCGCCGGAGTACTGGATCACGTCTGCGTATGGCCAGCCGGTCACCGCGGCAGATCTACAGGTTATCGAAGGGGTCAATAATGTAACTGGCAATCTGGGCAGGGGATTGGGGAATATCCAAGACCATAGGTGGTATTTGGGGAACACGAGCGTCTGTGTGGATGGCTAGCTTATGTATCACCTGGAGGATGTGCCAGAGATAAGCCCCCCACTGTATCTTATCTTCGGGTTACATGCGGGGTCGTGGGATGGTATAAGAATGTCTGTCTACTCCAACTGCCCATTGATTTCGGCTCATCGGACAAAGTCTTTAAGTCCAATATTCGAACAAAATGGCAGACATTCCTCACACCTCAAATTGGGTAGATGGTCAATACAGCCCACCTACCCCAGCATTAATCACAGTCCTCAACCCAGCAACCGAAACTCCCCTCGCAACAATCAACGCAACACCGCAAGATACCGTCAACAAGATAGTCACCACCTCTCTCAAGACCTTCCAAACAAGCTCCTGGCGTTATACTGATGCCTCAGCTCGTTTCGCTATCCTCTCCAAAGCCGCGACGCTCCTTCGCATCCGTATCAATGAATTTATTGCCCTTGAAACCGCCCAAACGGGCCGTCCTATCCGCGAGATGCGCGCCCAGCTCTCCCGAGTCCCTGAATGGCTCGAGTATTTCGCTTCTCTAGCTCGAGCTCATGAGGGCCGAGTTACACCCTTCAAGGGCGCGGTAATTAACACTTTGACTCGCATCCCACTTGGCGTCGTCGTCCTGATAACACCCTACAACCATCCTCTTCTTATCGCAATGAAGAAGATCGGCGCCGCGCTCGCAGCCGGAAATGTTGTGATCGTCAAGCCCTCAGAGCTCGCCCCGCTCTCCGTGCTTCGCCTCGGACCACTATTCCAAGAAGCCGGGCTTCCAGACGGCGTACTACAAATCGTCTCCGGGTACGGACGAGACACAGGAAAATACCTCTGCGAGCACCCAAAGATTTCCAAGATTGATCTCACCGGTGGAATTACAACCTATAGAGCTATTGCGCCGATCGCGGCGCTGAATATGGTTCCTGTGACGGCGGAACTGGGTGGGAAGGCGCCTGTTTGCTTGTTTCCCAGTATGGATGTGGCGACCGCGGTCAAGGCAGCGCTGTTCGCGGGCTTCATTGCGAGTGGGCAGACGTGTGTTACGGGGAGTCGGTTGCTTGTTCATAAGGACCTGTATGACGAGTTCAAGGTGTTGTTGGAGGAGAGGGTTCGGGCCTTGAGGATAAGCGATCCGACGGATGAGAAGACTCAGATTGGGTCTGTTATTTCTGCTGCGGCCGTAGAGAGGTGTAAGGCGTTTGTGAGCAGGGCTGTTGCGGAGGGTGGGAAAGTACTCTGTGGTGGGAATGCTACGGCGAATGATGAGGGAAAAGGATTCTTCTTCCAGCCAACAATTGTCGAGACGGATGCGGCATCGGATCTTGCGTGTAATGAGGTCTTTGGGCCCGTTATTGCGCTGGTCAATTGCGAGTCCGAGGAGGAGATTGTGCGGGTCGCGAATGATACTTCATATGCGCTGGGTGCGTCAGTCTGGACGAATGATTTCATGCAGGCGCATCGGGTCGCGGACAGGATTGAGGCGGGAATTGTTTGGATTAATGGACACCATCTTAATGACCCGTCTTCGCCGTGGGGTGGCTTCAAGGAAAGTGGGCTTGGGAAGGAGAATGGGATTGAGGCGTATGAGAGCTATACCAAGGTTAAGAGCACGGTTATGAACTACGGAGTTGCACCAGTATGGTTTGATGATGAGGTTTCAGGGGCGCGGTATGGATGAATAAGATAGCTTTTGTTTAAGGCATAATTTTCTATCTGTCAGGCCTTCTGGAGGTTTGTACTTCCCAAAGCCTACTCCCCAAGTCTCAGAAATTCAGATTCAACGACGGTATCCCCATCTTGACATCATGCTGAGCACAGAACGGCCACAAGATGGTCAAGTAGGTCAGTACATAAATCACTGCCATCGTGGCAGCAAACGTAACCAGGTTAACGGAGGAAGAGAGGATGCTGAATATCAATGTTGCAAGTCGGTCAAGATTATTGGCTGATGACTGTAGCAAATCAGACAAAATCCTTTCAAAGAGGGCGCCATTACGGGTCGCAGCACGACCAGGTTAGATGGAAGCGAATGCTGGCGGGCTTGAAGTGGGCGAACTTAAGTAGGCTTGCCTTGGGCACGGGAATGCCTAGGCTGATCGTGACGAGGGGAGAGGTTGAAGAGCCGCACACCTTCGATAAATAAGGAAAGATTCAACGGCCACCGATCGAGAGTCGACTGTCTCTAATTCATTCATCTTCCGAAGTTCCCAAAGTGATAGGCGTATCTTGAAACTACCTTGGCTATCAGTCTTGCAAAGAATCTAAGGTTGGAAAACATCGGTTTGACATCTGCGCACCTAGACAGAGCCTCAATCTCCAAGCAACCCTTTTCCTAAAGAACAAAGTGCTATACCACGTGAGCTGGATACACAGTTTATTGGGGTCACTGAGATTATATGTCACTGGGCGAAAGACCTTCTAGAGCCCTACTTACCCGGCCGCCTTGCTCAAAACCACATCTTGATGAACAACTCATCCCAGTTGTTGATTGGGACCGCGAGGACGGAAAGAAGCTGGAGATCATTATCAACGAGAGATGCAGAGCCGATACCAATCTAATACAACAGCAGGTTATCTCTGAGCTCAGACTTTCTGGAACCTCCAAGGCCTATCATGTGAGCGAAGGGTGCCAGGCCAGTCTCAGTGGAGGTCAAAAAACGGAAACGAATGCCTGTACGGACACATAGGACCACGCTTCTTGAGTATTGTTCAAGGCCTGGTGCTGATATCCTGCCGATTCTGAAGCTTAACGCCGGGTTGGAAGTGAGCACATGTACTGGAAAATGTAGGCACATTAGCCTGTGGGAGGCCATTCAATTATCGCAAGTGAAACAGAGAGGGACAAGATCCGAATATACTCAGGCGTTCTGCGGTCATACTGCGGGGAGCATAGAGTGTATTAGCAACTGCTAGAATTAGGCTGATCGTGGGGAAATTGACCAGACATTAGACATACCAGGAGACCATAAGGAGTTCAAACAAGCCATCGCGCGACGTAAGTTGATTAATGAGCACACTGGTGTAAACCACCAATGACAGCTGCAAGCTTTATGGCCGTTCTCTGAGTGCCCTCAAGTTCGTCACATATCTTCGAGCACAAACAGGCAGAAACACAACTGGCTGAGCCTTGTCAAAGCCAGGGTAGTCTCTTCAACTTTTGCGGTCTTGAGCCAGCGCTGACTTGAGATGCAGTACCCGACTTCGAGGGTCTGCCTCAGCCCGTGCATGAAGTAGGACATAGCGCAGCCTCTTCCCATGATCTTCTGCACTCGAGTCTTCCAAAGTATATCTGACGCAACAAAGGAGGCTGGCATTGGACAGGGTATCTATCTCCGGATTGGCGAAGAGACGCTCGAGATGACCAATAGACAGTTCGGCGACCCTGCGGTATTGGTAGTGAGGAAGTCTCGTGTGCCAAATTGGTTTCCACTGGGCACAAGAATACAGGAACACATTGACCCAGGTAACCGGGCTTCGAATCCGTCTGTAATGTTGCATATTAGCGGGGTACGTGGGTCTCATTTTGTTGTTCTTTGATCAGAATAAACTCAATATAGGAAAGACAAAGATAGGAAACACTTTGGCTCAAGAAAAGGTTACACCCGTTGACCTTCTTTCTTTATCAGACTGCCCCAACTCTTTCTTTGCTTCAGGCAGTGCCATGCAGGGACATACCTAACACACACGCTTTCTTGAGGAGGGTAACACTGGGGCCTGGTGTTGGTGTCTCATGTCCTAGCCCGTCTCTGATAATTCGCGCAGAGACCATCCCATATCTTTTCCTAATTTGGTGAGATAAAGGCCTTCTTTCTACGCTCACCTGCCTCTCACCATAATTGCCCTCTCCACCAGCTCTGCAGGAAAGAAAATTTTTATGAGAACCTTTGCGCACATTAAAAGGTATAAAGATGTCCTCTTCAACTTGCCCCCCCTCTGTTCTTTCTTCTGCTTTTTCCTCCCCACCCTCTTCGAAATCTCTTTCCCACCTTTCAACCGAGATAACACACCTCCCCTGATCAAACAGTTCACCCTTTCCAGACTTCAGGATGAAGCTCTTCTTCCTCCTTTTCTTCTTCATAACCTTGGTTATGTCCAATGTCGACAATATTGCCTCTGCTCTTGATGGTACAGATGCAGGCGCTGTCCAGAATACTAGTATGTGTACTCCCAAGTCCTTATGGATGCACCAACAATTGACAATTTTAGCTCGCACTGAGATAATCTTTGAGCCCTTCCCTTTCCCCAAGGAGTGTGAAACTGATGCCGATTGCGTCAATGACCCTAGAGGCCATGTTTGCAAGGGAAATTGGTTCTGCATGCCTCCGTTCATCATCACGAAGCGTGGATCTATTCGTGATATTGCTGCCCAGAACTTCTGCCGCGCCAATAGCGACTGCCCTTCTGATAAGACTTGTTCCAACTTCTCGTGTGTTGCCAAGTCTGTTGATGAGGCTTCTAACGTTGATGGTTCAACTTCTGTTTTCCGTTTCATTCGTCGTTCCCCTCAGAGCCTAATCTGCCACAACTCTGTTGACTGTGATGGTGCTTACTGCTACCACGGAATCTGTGTTGCTGAACCCCCTCGCCTTGATTCTGAACTCGAGTCTCGTTCTCCCCAGGGCCTGATCTGCCACAACTCTGCTGACTGTGATGGTGCTTACTGCTACCACGGAATCTGTGTCGCCGAACCTCCCATGGCTCAGACTCCAAAGCAGCCTGGCAGGCCTCCCAAACCTAACGGTCAAAAGGGGTAGATCAGGGCACTTCCCCATTTCTTTTCACATGATTCTTTCACATGATCCTGTATTCTTTAGAAAGACAACTTTGGTCTGAGCTTGATTTGCATGCATTTCGGCTGGCTTGATGTTCTCGGAAAGATACGATGGATATGTACTTAACTCTTCTTTCTATCAAGTAGCTTGGACTACCACACGAATTCACAATTATTCATACCAATTTGGTCTGCAATACTCTACTTCAATTTTCCACGTAGTTGTTCTCTGCAGGGGTGGTTTCCAGTGTTACTGTACTCAAGACAGTGACTGAAGGCGGTGTGGTTCTGCCAACTCTTCTTTGGTCTGTTGCTTGATCTTCATCTTCATTTGTCTTGTCATTACTTTTCATTCTTTCAACCTCCATGCTGTTTTAATATGTCTCATTTTCATTCTGAAGATAGCAGGTACCCGTCTGGGCCATCTTCTAGACCGTTTCCCCGGAGAGACGACATGGAGGGCCGCATGTACGACGACAACTCCCATTCCCGTTCGCGCTCTCCTGGCGGTATACATATCCCCGCATACGAAATCCCGATCCAAAGGGAATAATGCTGGAACAGTACTCACTTTTCATGATATCCAGACCGAACTCGAACACCTCCTCGAGCACCTGCAGCCGACAGACGACATGAATACCCTCGAGACCACTCCGGCTCCAGATCCCGATACCGAAGCCGAGACCGTGATGACTTTCGACGACGTTCCTCCCGCTCCCCACCGCGACGACCGCGGGGTGGCTACCGTGATCGTGATCGCGAGGGATATCGGTCACGGAGTCGAAGCCGAAGCTACAGTCGGAGTCGGAGTCCGCGCCGCGACCGACCACACTATGGACAGGAAAGCAGAGAGGTTATGATGGATGGGTTACCGGTGGACATGACGGAAGAAGACGTTGGAACTTCCCTCCCTTTCTACCCCATTGAGCTTCTTTTGCCACGTGAAATGGGACTCCTAGAGCTGCGCTTTGTGGTACAAGCTTTCGTTATAGCATGAGACTGAGATGTGTCGGTGTGGTGAACAGATTTCGAAAGAGTTGAAAGACTTTTACAACATTGAAGGCTTGGAGGAGGTGCGCGTGATCCGCGATAGGCAGACAAGTGAGTGTTGAAGATCTGCTATGCGGCTGTTGCTGTTGCTGACTCGTCTACAGAGCTGTCTCGCCAGTTAGGATTTCTCCGGTTTAGGACCCTTGGCTCCTCCCGCTCCTTTGTTGAACGCAATTTTCCAACGATATATCTATGTGGACCCAGCGCGCAGGATGATCGGGGCACCAAGGTTCGCATTGCGTACAGTCGCGAAAGGGAGGACCGAGCTAAAGCGAGAGCTGAAGGCGATTGGACCTGCAAAATGGTGGGCAAGACCTATGTGATGACCGAATGCAAGGCTAATAATTTAGTGTTCAATCGTCAATTACTCTACTCGTCAAAAATGCTTCCGGTGCCAGGCCCCGCGACCAGGTACGTACTCCATAATGACATCCAATGTCTTCCATTGCTAACACGATGCAGATGCCGGCCCGACTGGCCCTCCGGGCATTGCAGCGCCCAGAGTCTACAATAACGGAGATAACGACGCCGCGCCAGAAAACCAACCCTCACAATTTCTCCTTTTTAGAGGGCTCGAGACTTCTGTGACTGAAGAGCTTTTAGCCAAAGGCGTTGCCAAGCTTTACCGTCCAAACAACTCGGATAGTGGGCAAGGCACCCAAAAGAAAGGAGCAAAGGTGTCTTCCACTACTGGGGATTCAAATCTCGGGGCCCGAGACGGCTCAATACGCCGTATTCTGCTGGTTCGGGATCGCAGAAGCAATGAGAGCTGGCGATACGGCTTTGCGGAGTTCGCCACAATCCAGGTGCTTTGATTCCCTCGCAGCTGATCTACGTAGCTAACATAAGTAAGGATGCCCAAGCAGCTATTGTACGGCTCAACTCATTTGAGAAATTCACCATCTCATCGAAACCAGTCATGGTCAGCTACATTCATGCGGGTGTTTTCGTGCCCGTTATGAACCCAATCTCCAATACGGAGAGGTTCACCTTCAGCCCTCTAAACAACCCAGCTATGAAGCTCATGTACTGGGACGAAGAGGCATATGTGAACGAACTCACAGTCTCCTCAGAAACAGAAGCCCAGCAACCGCAGAAGGCCGAGAAACCAGTCAACCAGCCAGAATCGAAAGCTAAAGATGCTGCTGATAAGGCAAAGAAACGAAAAGCTGACGCTGCATCCGCCGCTTCGGGAGCGAAAAAGATGGCTATGCCATCGCATCTTCAATTCTGGAGTAACCGACATGCAGAGCTGCATGGTATCCAGAAGAAAGAGGCCGACGATAAAGCACCGGCGAATTTGAGCTCCTCATCGGACACAGCTGCAGCTCCCCCCCAACAATCGTTTGCCGACCCGAACCGGAACTGCTGCTATCTCTGTATGAGGCAGTTCAAGGCAATGGCAGAAGTCAACCGACATGAACGCCTCAGTCAGTTACACCGCGGTAATTTACAAAAAGTTGAACTGGTCACAAGAGGGATGAACAAACTGATAAAACACGGCATCATCCCACCACCACCGGAGTACAGAGACAGAGCAAGGGAGCGTCGACAGGCATTTGGCCGTGGCCGTGCAACAGTGACCAAACCAGCACCAGCACCAGCACCAGAGCGTGAGCCATCTCCACCAGTAGAAACCAGATCTAAGGGCGCTTCCCTGCTTAGCAAGATGGGTTGGTCCGCTGGTACCGGTCTCGGCGCACAAGGTACAGGCATGACAGCACCTATCGCAACAGAAGTCTATGCGCAAGGTGTTGGGTTAGGAGCGCAAGGCGGCAAGCTCGGTGATGCTAGCGAGGAAGCCTCGCGCAACACACGCGGCCGATACGACGAGTTCCTGGAGAAAACAAGGCAAACAGCTCGACAACGGTACGAGCAGATGGACATGGATAAAGAAAGATAGGAGTGTATCATAAGAGCCAACCCAACGCCGCCGATAATATCGTATAACGTACAAGTACACTGTTTTATCTAGTTTCAGTTCGTTCTTTCCTCTATGACGACGATTGACCCTTCTCCTCCTTTTGAAGATCCACCAACTTCCCATCCTCAACCCTCTTCCCCAAATACCTCCCCACAAACTCCTCCACCTCCTTCTCCATCTCTTTATCTGCATCACTCAGCTCATTTCCCTCTCCACCTAGAATCCCATTGGCTGCCCGCGTGCGCACATACCGCCTCATATCCTCCACTCCATTGATATCCAATGCCCACAAAATCGACCCGCTAGCCATCATCGCAAATGAGAGTACGTTTATCGTTGCCAAGTTCAGCGCCTCGAACGCGTCCATCCCTCCATTTGCTTTAGGTTTGTGGTATGGCGATGAAGTCCAGTAGGGTGGGGTCGTGGCCTTGACGCGGCGGAGAAACGCGCGGCGAGTTGTAAAGATGGAAAATGCGAAGAAAAGGGCGCCACCGAGTGCGAGCTTAGTGTTTGTTCGAGGCGTCCAGAGTTTGGGGAGTTCGTCGTTTTGGGGCTTCGTAGTAGCAGCGCTGGAGGGGAGAGGAGTCGCGGATATCTCGGTTTCAGCGGCTTTGGGCGGCACTGCTGGTGATGGATTTTCTGCCTCGGCCGGTTTAGGGGTCGAACTAAAGAATGAGAAAACCATTGCGCTTGTCGATGCTATTTTATTGCCTCTCTCGCGCTGTGTCTTTGGTGTTTGATCTTCGTCTGGAGCGAATTGAGTCGGGGACGCGGAATAGGAGCCAGTAGATCGTGAAGTTGTAAACAGATGTACGTTTAGATGCGCCTGAGATGAATGGATAGTTTTCAGTATACAATTCAGCAGGAAACGCGAGGAAAGACGAAGAACGACCATCAAGAAGCTGACCAAGCCAGAGGTTTGATGCGGAGATTGAAGTCACGTGGCTGACATCGGAGATAACGTCCGTGCGCGGAGTTAGACCAATTGAAAAAAAAAAAAATTATCTTCATTAAGTTTAAATATGTAGTATATGATATTATACAATGTTCATAATTGAGAAGTCATTAGTCCCGACGTATATATGTGCAGAACCCGCTGCACCTGGCCTCTAACCCAGCCAAGCTGATCTTCTGCCAGGAACTCTATCGAGAGTAAATTCTCCAGCGAAGAGAGGATGAACCACCCTCCAAGCATCGGCGCCGATTGTCGATGTGCTGCATTAAGCCCTGTCCCTGCTGCCGGATATTCTATTCGGTTGGCATTGATCAGTACGGAATTCGTCTGACTACCGAGGAAGAAAGGAACGGTAGCGCAGGTGTCCGTAGCAATGGCACGGATCATTTCTGTGGTCGACTCCATGTCGGTCACGCGGTCGGGAAGTAGTTGTAAACAGTACATGATGATCTTTTGAACGGCGAGCCTCGACGCGCGGTATTTGTTCCATGTTTCTGCAATCCAAAAGTCCACGTAGCAATCGCATCGGTCCTGGTAGATGCCTGCATCCCGCACGGGTTGGGGAATGAAGGTCGCCGGAATTGGGTCCCAATGTGGTGGTAGAGTCTCGGTCCACGCGAGGAGCAGGCTGTCCACAACGCAAGCTTCGGACAAAATGCCCTCGACTTCGTTCAAATTCGTGACACAAGCAGTAGTATATTGTACCCATCGTTGTCGAAGGTTTACGGCAGCGGTGCTGGCCGTGGTTAGCCGTGAGGAAGCTAATTGTTGGATTGGAAGTGCCAATGGCCAGACATCCGTCGTTGGGACAAGTGGAGCAGAATCATCCACAGAAACATTTATCTGCACAGTTAGATTTTGAAAGCATGAGCCCGAGGGAGACTTACAATCTCCGTTTGCACTGCATTTCTCAGTGTACTTGATAGAAATGAGTCTCGATCTTTGGGTTGGTGTTTGTTTATGAGAGCAATTGCTCCTCGTAAATGTGCTTTCGAGGGTTGTCTATGCTCCTTGATAGCATCGAATTCCTGTAAAGCGATTAGTTGTACCGCCTAGAGCTCGATAGGCACGCTTACTTCATAGATATAGAGGAGGAGCATTGTCATGAGCAGCTCGTCGAAGGACTGCTCGACGTCACCTTGTAATGTTTTGCGAGTTAAGGTAAGAGCATCCACAAAGCATTGCCGCGCAAATTGAAGCAAATGCTCCTGATTTGTCCAGGCGGCCACAGAGAAGTAAGACACGGCGAGCGCGCTCATGCGTACGGGGGAACCGAGCGGCGCCGCAGCGTATAGCTGGGGAAGGAGTTCCATTGACCCCATTCGGACAAGAGGGTCTTTCGGTGTGTAGACATAAGAGCTGAAGAACATTCCGGTCACGATGTCTTCCATGGGTAACAGGAGACGACCAGGAATCTGCGGAGGTGGTAAGAGAGTCGCAGTCTCAGAACCGGGTGGCAAGCATGGGAAACTGGAAAGTTCGGAAGATATGCGGTCCTTTTGCGCTGTCTCTTCAGGCTGTATATCTACATTGTCGCCTTTTGGCGAAGGCACCGCCGACTGAGATGTAGATCCGGATTTCCGTGGAAATGCGGTCTGTGGCCGCAACATCACGTCCAGAGGATGCGGATATCCAGGGCACTGTCGGCCTGAGCGAACGCAGGCGTTGCAGTGTGGACGTGTCTCATCACACTGACCAGCAGGATTAGTTGTGGTTGGGGGCGAAATCAAGGACTCGGGGAGTCGGGGCCCTTACTTTGATGTGTCGAGAGCGGCAGGTATTGCAACCGGTGCTAGGCTTGCCAGGATAAACCATATTTGTTGCAGCAACCCGCGGGGCTATGGAAAGGAGTGCTAAAGCTGATTATGAGCAGAGAGGGTCCATGTTTCTGTAACATCATACGGTACGAGTTGAGATCAACCATCAATGAGCTGAGGGGATGACTCGTAACTCATAATTTCTCCATTATCGGAGACGCCTAGAACTATCACGTGGCGTGGCGCAGCCGAACGTGACCCTGACAGCCCTAACAAGGTCCTCTGGAAGAAGAGAGCAACTCGAGTATGAGAGGTGCCTTTAGTAAGTGAAACCAACGCCGTGCTATGCTATATTAACAGACCATGCGGCGCTGATAGCCGTAAACTGGAAGAAAACATGGTACATAACAGCATCGCCCAAATTCCATCATCATATCACGTTGCCATTAATTTCCTCGCCAAAGAGAAAAAGAAAATCATACATCATGTCCGTCAAAAATACATTCACTTCATAGATCCAGTCGTAATGAGCATGTCTACCCGGCCTGGCCGACTATACCGGTCAATGCCCAGATGTTCCCTACCGTCACGTCCCACGTAGATTCCGAAGCCATACTTGGGATACTCCTGGTCGCCTGGCGGAGCAACGACAAACCGTGTGACGAGGTCCGTTTTGCTCCGTGGCTCGCGGAGTAACTTGTCTGAGAGGAGCGGACTCTGGTAGAGAAAACTCATCTGATCTGCGAGAGTGCTGGTATCGTGGGGCAGATAACGGTAGCGACCGAGCCAGATCGTAAAAAAGGAGGCCATGTACACGGCACAGAAAACGACGATAGCGTAAAAAGCGGGCATCAGTGGCGTGACCCTAATCTCATTCTCTGGGTAGGTGAGTGCAATGAAAACGCCGCCAGCTAGGATGGGAAGGACGCTGGAAACAACACTCATAAAAGATATCCAGGCGACCTTGTAATGTCTGTTGATGAGTGCCGTGGCGGTCACCTCGAAAGGTAAAAGAGACGTGTATGCCAGTAGAAGACTCTGTTCCGCAGAGGTGCCCTCGGGCGAGGACAACGCGACGTACGGCTGGAGCGTACGGAAGTATACATCGATGTGCTGCCATGCAAGAAAAAGACAATTCCCAATCAATGCCGGAATGAGACTGAACAAAAAGTTCGAAGAAGAAAAGGCACTTGAAGATGGTCGTGTTGAAAGAAGCGGCGGAAACCCATCTTCAACAGCATTGTTAACGAAGCTGACGACGACAAATGCGATGAATAGTCCGACAAGAATCACCGTCCAAGCGAGCAGATAAGACCTTCGCAAGAACCAGGGTGCCCATCGGTAACGGACTGTTGGCGAATAAATATCCTGAGAATCATCTTCGCTGGCAGGACCATGCTTTTCAGCATCAAATGAGACCTTGGAAAGGTGTTCCCGGCGATTCTTCGCTGTAAGATGTAGGGATGGGTTCCCAACCGTGCCGCCAACCTCTCCAATTCCGTAAAAGATCTCCGGGTGTCGTCCCTTCGATAATCGCCAATAGCCAAGTCGGAGTACTCTTGGTTTCAATGTTTTGCCAACGTTGGGAACCGTTTCCGAGTAGTCAAAATCGGGTAGCACGTTTGAACGCTGAATAAGAGTGACCAAGTCGGCCAGACAAACAGGGTCCCACATCAGGCCAGACCAGGTACGGAGGAATCGAAGCATCAGAATGGTTAATCCTATCGTGAGCAGACCGTATACTGCAACCAAAGTCCAGCCAACTGCCTGCACGGCAGCCCAGCGCCAGCCTCCCTCGCCATCTATAACAGCCCATTTCACTTGGTAGAAACAGCTTAGCAATGGCACTGCGCTGATGTTGGAAAGCCAGATCGTAAACAGCGAGAACCCCACCAGCGCCTCGCCATGGATAAAATGCGACAGATCGGGAAGCAGGAAATTCTTTGGCACGATCGGCAGTCTCTGTAGTATCTTATCAACGGGTCGCTCAGCTCCCATCATCGTAAAAGGCATTACGCGATACACCGCCGCTTGCACAACAAATGTCGCAATTGTAATGATAATCCCCAATATTTGAGGAAGAAACTGCACAACAAAGTATCGCGCGCCGCTCCGCCCGTTGTAGCCCCAGATACCCTGATTGTCTTGCGACCAGGAATTACTAAAGGCAATGCCAGCTATCATAAACAGCACACAGATCATGACCCCGCCGAGCGCCCACGGCCGGAGAGCAATCGGCACGAAATCTAGCGGAGGGTATATCAGGTTTCCTTCCGGTGGATCATGAACAGGAACAAATGCCTCGGGGTCAACAGAGTCCTGAGGGCTTCTTTCTGGCGGTAATTGCTGCTGTTGCTGGGTTGGGGGTGTTGCGGTACGGACAAAGTGACCTAGATTGCCATCCCAAAGCAAATGCCCGGTCGGAGTTGACGCACTCCCGCTTTCACTCGATCTCCTGTGGTCTTCATTCTCGCCTTCGCGGGTGAGCTGACTGATAGCGAAGCGGATGTATGGCGAGTCATCCACACCAGGTGTCGGCTCCCGTCCGGCATAACTGTCTCGCACTGTTCCTCCTCCGACACCGTCGAATGTTGCACCTAGATGTGTATCTCGCTTTTCGTCCGACTGGGTTGTACTATCGATATTCGTCACAAACGTATCCCGCTGCTCGGCTGGTACATCCAGATTCTGTTCCGCCCTGGGAACAGCTGAAGGAGGAGCTAAAAGCGTTCGCGAGACTGCAGGGGAGGAATTTCGCGATATAGGATGTGAGTTTGGTGTCGCATATCGCACAACAGTCGCTCGACTACCACCACTTGCGGATCTTGTGGCAGAAGTACGGCTCGAGAGGGAGTAGTAATCGTCGGAGGCAGCAGCAGACTGTTGCGATTCAGTCCGAAATAACTGTGGCCTGCTTGCTGCAGAATGTCAGTTAACAGCCAGTGGCTTTTAAGTAGAGAATACACACAGCTGACCGTCCTCAAGCTCACATTCCCCGCTAGAAACATGACGGCGGGGTGGGGTTGGCGAGGAATGTATGCGGGCTCACTTGCAGCTCCTGAGACACATTCCCAAGGTGCAGACGTTGGCCTGGTTGAGGAGGTCCGAGGAACCAAGAAAATAGAAACTCAATCCCCGATAGTGCTGAGGTCAGGGGGAGGAAGACAAAGCTCTCGACAATCTCGAGAGGGAAAACGGTTGACTTTTGGCTGCATTTGCCAGCCTCCTCGGAGCCCAGCCACCCATCAAACGAGCCCAACATGGAACCAAGGCGAATAGGGATGAAAATGACCAAGATCTAACATGAGAGGCCGTGATTGGAGATAAAAACGGGATGGAATGACGTGGCTGGATGGTTAAAGCTTATGCGCGGGAATATGCGTGGGAATTGTTTCCTGAGGGTTGAGCTGGCAGAGCAGATGTTGGCGAAGGAAGATGAGTGCCATTGCGGCCCAAGCCATGCAGCGCACGACGATTGAATCAGCTTGAGGCTGAAGAGACAATATTCACATAGATCTTAAATTAGCGAGAATACATATTATCGAATAATGTATAGAATTATTTTGATCCTATGTACTGCCGTCCAAATCGCAAATACTACTATCAAGCAGTAAATTCTGCTCGACAGTCGATCCCCACTGCATCTGTTGTACATCCATGGCGGTCGAACTACCATACCAAAAACATATAGCATTAAATCGGAACCTTGGAAAAAATTGGAGTCCACCGCTTGTCGAGTGTTTCATGAGTTGTAGAGATACGCTGCAATGACGCCGCCCCAGCCACCAGCATTTTCATTCTCCGTAGCGATCGCCTTGCTGCCGTCAAGTACCATGTTGATCGTACTCTTTGTGTTTGTTCCATATAAATAAATTGCTGACGAATCCAACACTTGAATGGCATTCTTTTGGCATTTCCCGCTTGTTGTGTTGCAGTTCTGATTGTTATTGAAGAACACCCAGTTACATCCTCCATAAAGGAAGAGATTCGAGGACGCACGGATCCGTTCGAACAGCGCCATCCGACACAGAGCATCATCTACACCGCACTGCGAGAAATCTGGGTCGGTAGGGGCGACATTATCCTGCCATGGAGAAGGAGCTAGCATGTTTCCGGGTCCTTGCCAGTACGGAGATTCGCTCTGCTGCATTGTCGAGAAGACGTTGTGCGCAGCGTCGAAATTGTACTGGTAGAGCGTATGGTGCTCGAAACCAGTTCCGACAAGCCAGGTGGCAGCAGTAGCCTCCACAAGAAGACCTCGGCCAGTGGATATGGTTTGGCTGTTCGTGCCGTCCAGGTCGTGGTCTGCCGTCCATCCCCACATGTTCTCTATGTAGACAGAGGACGTGCTGGTGAGGTGTAAAGCAGCCCAGGCAGCTTTGCATTTGTCTGGACTACTGGTACACTGGCTCTCGACTTTGCTTCCCACCGCACCACCGATGCGGATATGGATGTTCCAGAATCCCACATCACCAGGAGCTGTGCCGGCAATGTTCACCTCAACCTGGCCCTGTTAGTCTCAGGCCTGGATTGTGGAAGATAGACATACCATTTTACAGCCAGGGAGAATATCCCCTACCGTAAAGACCATGTCGCTAACTTGCGCCACCCCGACGTCTCCAGGATATCCGATTTTGACCATGGGTCGAACTGCTGCTGGATCTTTGAACTTACTGCCCACGGCGCTTATTGTTGAGGCATAGGGGTCACCAACAATTCGTCTCCCAACAGGGACAAAAATTGTATCTGTCACCATATATGTTCCGGCGGGGAAGTATATCAACTTGCAATCGGCATTCTCGGCTAAAATCTCGTTGATGTTTTGGGTGTCATCTGTTGCTCCATCTCCGTAAACTGGTCTGCCCTGGACGTTCTTAATGTTCAACACTTGGTCTGCGGAATATTCCTGGAATGTTGGGGGTGATTTGGTAAAATATTTCCCTCCGGTTAAAAGCACTGAGGATCTCGGAGTCGATACCATTTGACCATTGACTCTCTGCATTTTCGTGTTTCCTGACGTGTACTTCAGGCCGTCAGCTATCGTCCAACCGCTTGAAGTAGTACTTACGAGATCCCCGCGAACCCAGGTGTTTGGGATATTGCCACTGTGCGCCACTTTCCCAGCAAGGCTCACGGTAGCTCCGATGTTCTGGACGTTTTCCAGAATAATGGAGTTTCCTGCTCCCTCAGAATTATCAGATACAACGAAGGTTGTGAGTCCTGAACCGCTAGAATCAATCACTGTCAAGGATCCCGACGTGCCAGTGGCATCAATGGCAGTTTGACCGCCATTGAATTGACATCCCAAAAGAACAATATCTGTTCCTCCGGCAATTATGCCAGTGTTTGTTCCCGTAAAAATGAGATTCTTGAAGACCCATTGCTGTCCACTGAGTTTCAGTCCAACATTGCCTCCATTGAACCGTAGGTCATTCTATCTTAACTTTAGAACCTGATTCACACCCTACACTTCGATTGCCAGGTTGTTGATTGGGTGCTTACCACGATGATATTACTGTTGTAATCGTATTGCGTTGTCATACCCACGTGTGCAGTTGGACTTTGAGGCATATTGAACTCAACATTGGTCAATTGGGTAGCTTGGCTAACAGTCCAGTCAAGAAGAGTGAAGGGTAAGGTTGCATTGAGACCGGTCGAGTCGAGCACAAGGTTCCTAATACCAATATAGAAATTGATTGTTCCTCCAAAGTTCGGGTCCTTCGCGTATATCATATGGTCACCGGAAAATCCAGGTTGCGCTTTGAATTTAGGTGGATTTGTTGGGTCTCCCACCAAGACGGTTCCGACGTAAAGCTGAAGGGCGCCTTTTAGTAGATAAGTTCCCCCAGGCAAGTAAACAATAGCGGGTTGGCCAGTCGTTCCCATTGCATGAGCGTCTCGCGCAGGCCCCCCGGAGGGACCATCTAGCCGTTATCAGTACCTCGCTCGCCAGGAAGCAGGTAGAGGGGCACACCTCTGATCGCTGTCTGAATCGCCGATGATGCATCATTTTGCCCCGTGTTGTCAGCACCATAATCGGTCACCACATTGCGGACGACCTTGTACTTGTCCTTGTATCCTGGGATCAAAAACGACGATTCTCCGTTGTGCGCAATCTCCTCATACCAGAACTTGGTCGATGTCGATGAGCCGGCGCAAGTTACAGCTGGCCGGTTGGGTTGGTGAGTTACATTGTTCAGTTCGTGCCATGGTTGAGCTCCGTAGTTCTGTATTGTGAACGGTATCCCCCTTTTCAAATTAATCATTATACATAGTCGTCATAAGGAGTACTCACGACGGATGAGGAGCATATTTTGGTGTTAGGATAGAATCCAATCTCGGGACAAAGTTGAATCTCCCCTTCTCAAAAGCGGCTACCCAGCCATGCAAGTAAAGCAACAGAGCCAGTATCCGAATTAAGGGAGAAGAAGGTACCATAATCGCGGCACAACGGCAAAGGACTAGGCAAACTCGATCATAAGAGCCAACTATATC
Source organism: Aspergillus ustus (assembly GCA_000812125.1). Taxonomy (NCBI): domain Eukaryota; kingdom Fungi; phylum Ascomycota; class Eurotiomycetes; order Eurotiales; family Aspergillaceae; genus Aspergillus; species Aspergillus ustus. The sequence goes on from JOMC01000025.1 coordinate 836,480, forward strand.
AGCAAAACCAATGGGCAACTAATGGCTGGAAATCGGACGGGATATGGCCTTGAAATAGAGAAAGAGATCACGGCCACATTTATTTGGCCTTGGTTATTTATACGGTCTGGCCCAGTCCACAAGATTCCTGCATACTTGAGCTGGGGCCCGCATGACGATCTGGGCCGAGATCATAGCGACGGCTCCATATGGGAATCCGGCTTTCGAGAAGAGCTGTCATCTGAGGAAAGTGTCAAGCAGGGATACAAACATACCGTAGATGCCATAATTCTCGCTGAAGGGTTTAATGCCTGGTATGTGATGGGTCTGGGCATGTGTCAAGGGAGGAATAGCGACGCAAGTGTGAATTGGACCAAGATGGGCAGGCTAAGGTAGCAAGATATAGTGATCACATAATATTACAAACAATAATAACAGGAAGAAAGCTGGATTGTTCAAAACATAGCTTCCACGTTGAAGAGTGGTAAAGGAACAAGGTAGCTACCAGCATTCCAAGCCGAGTCCAAAACAAGAACCACATTCCCTTCGAGATTCTCCCTCTCCACCTCCCAGTTATTTTCCCATTTCTCGACCATGTCGCATTTAATCGACCAACAGAACAGCAAGTGCTTTCTTTATAATCATGCTCGATTCGTGCCGCACGTTTTCACCCTACCTCCGACGTCAGAACCCACGCCGTAAAAGACAAATTGGAAGACAATCATACTTGCGAATATTCCCTGCTCCACCAATACCAAACCCGACATAACGCTCCTTGGAAACAGTTGGCTGCGAAGGCGTCTCATCTTCTGGTCGCTGGTCGGCCTTTTGTGATTTGCTGGGAAGTAATTGATCGCGCTGGTCATCACTGAGGCTAATTTTGGATTTCATCCAAGCTGATTTCCAGAAAGGTGCCATTCCAGAAGAATTTCGACTATACTCGGTACTATCTGTATGATTTCTTGCCAAGGTATATTCCTCGCGCAGAAGAATTGCAGTGACACAACAGAGGCCCGGCGAGCAGCAGGCACCCATGGACCTTATGTATCTGGGGGAAAGACGCGAGAAAAGCAAGTATACAACGGAAGTGGAATAGTCCCTCGCAGGAGACTTCGTCGGATCTTTCCCTTACCCAACAATATTTATAACGCCGATTAACTCTACACTAGTGGCAATGCAGTATGGGCTTTGGTCATCCCAGCGCAAGGTACAGCTGGTGGCACTCATCTGATGGTACTCGAAATCACACACCACGTTGCCCAAAGTAAGACCCTCTCAGGGTCTGATTGAGTACATCAGGAATAATTCATAGATGTCATGTCTTGAAAAGGATCCGTGAGGAGAGCTTGGGACTCTAGAGACAAGCTCACGAGGCAAGTCTTACAAGTTGAACGATCGACAGCGCCAGGATGATTCTCTCCGTGGGATGGCTTGGCACGGGTTGCAAACAAGACGAAGGTGCTGACAGTCAAGTTTGTTAATCAAGCAGCCGACTCTCTCAGCGAAGAGCCCTACAGGAGCCCTTGAAACCTGAAAAGCTTGAACCGGGTTGGGCTGGTTTGAAGTGCCATCGATCACAGTAGTAAGTCCTTAGATCGCGTTCCAGAATCCCCTCAACCATACTGTATCCGGGGCGGTCTAGCAGACACTAGTTAGCAATAATTTTCCCATATATACCGATAGCTTGACAGGCAAGACCCTATTTAACAATAGCCATCGATTTCTTCTTTGACACTCGATCTGAGATATTCTCCGCTGTGTCGGTCTCTTAAATCTAGGCTGGAGATCTTGATGTACGAGTTGTTCAAACTGACTCCCATCCTCGCTTCCCTAATTCTCTCGCTTCAGTCAATAGGTGCGACCGGTTGAGATCTGTAGACATTCCCTTTGAAAGAACAGTGTGCACGAGTTGTCAAGTCAGGGTTGCGGTCTTCGGGAGTGCTATTCTGCGACTCCGCGTTGGCTCACGAACAGATATACAACTTAAAATCGTCAGGGCCAGGTACGGAATAGATAGATATCTGATATGGTCAATACAATCTCCGTAAGGAGACGTTGTTGGAAAGAGTCCACCATGTTCCAATCGGCTTGTCCCCACAGCCTGTCAAGTGGGATCGTTTCTAGTACTGGTGGAGCTAACTACCCAGTAGCACGGGCGTCGGGCTTGGATAAATTAGAAATTGAAGGTGCAGTGACGACTCTCAGTCCCACCCTTATAAAACAAGTCAGGTCGACCTTGACAGAAGTGCACCAAACGGAATGCAAGAACCTGGAGGTTACTTTCAGAGGAGTTCCCGCATTTAATTGTTTCGAGGTCAAGGGCAATTCGCAAGGTCCCGTCGTGGGGAAATATTGCGCCATCACCAGCCAGCTCTGACAGGAGTTGTTGCTCTTTGATCACACAGCTGATCTTACTCAAATTGTCCTGGGCTCAAACGCCTCAGCGACAGGCCAACAACACCCTAGCCACCATGAAATTCCCGAGAACGCAAGCACAACAGGTGAGAGAGACTTGGTTACCTTCAAAAACCATTTGATGACTAGATAACGGATGCAGCAACGCGACACAGGCAACAGCAGCACTGAACACTGCCCTCCGGCCTCCACACACTCAGTTCCAAGTTCCATGGCCCCGCGCAAGAAGATTGAATTTCATTGATGGAGATAGACTCGGTCTGTGGGACTCGCCCGCATGGTTACTTGTGTTGGATAGCGAATCACGATTAGATCTTAAAGTGGTGGATGATTAAGCCGGCACTCATTCTCATCTAGCCCGGCTCAGCCACCAAGGAAGAAAGCACATTATTAGGGAAGAATCAAAGGTCGACAGAAGCTGGCTGGACAGAGATGAAGACATTTAAAGCAGGAGAGAATGGAAACCGATAATAATATGGAGAATTCGTAGGAGAAAGCGAACAGAGTGGAGGGGAATAATTACCAGAAAGGAGAGATGATTAAGTCATCAGGAATCCGCAGGTTTTCAAGTCATCCTCCAGTGCTGCATCTCTATCTTTGTCCTTCAATAATCAATCAAGTCGCCCGTCATGACTATTCCCTATTCCATCATTTAATCCCCAGTCTCTCTCACTAGCCAGATACTACTACCTTAGTATTATTCTTTCGTTCGTTGCAGCTTCTTTTCTCTTATCTTCTCTTGTCTGGACAAGATCTCTGCGTTTCTGCTTCTCCCCCACTCCGGCACTGCGACCGTCGCTCAACGGGCTCTTTCTTGCCTCTCGCCTCCCGTCTCCCTCAATCTCCGTGCGGGAAAAGCGCCGCTGCAGCCAATGTCACGCCCAATGCTTCCATCCTAGAGGCTGTCCTTTCACTTCAACTATCCCCGTGCGCGTCTGTCGCTGTCATCAGGGGTTGACTTTCGTTCCCTTCTCTGTCTTCGCCTCACAGCTGAGTGGCCGTCACGGCTGCCTCGCGCTGCTTTCACTATGTTACTCAAACCCGCGACACCATTGACCGTTCTTCTCCTGGTCGCCTTCGTCCTTCTCCTTCTCTCTGTGTTGTCTACGCCCATAGTCAAGAACATCCCATTGGCAACCTTTGACAATGTTGAGTATGGTGTCTTTGGCTACTGCAAAGCTGGCAAATGCACAGCCATCCATGTCGGCTATACCACCGGTTAGTGTCGCACATTGATTCGTGTCGCTAAGCTGCTAATCCCACCGCAGAGGACATTGAAAACACTGGAAGTAGCGATAGCGACTTCAATCTTCCTTCGGACGCACGAAAATCTCTCTCATCGATCCTTATCGTTCACCCGATCGCCGCTTTCCTCACATTGATATGCCTCTGCCTTGCTGCAGCGGCTCACTTCCACGCTCCATCGCACTCGCCACGCTACCTGCTCGCCCTGTTGATCCTTCTCCTTCCCACCCTCCTCGTGTCTCTCCTCGCTTTCCTGGTTGACATATTACTATTTGTACCTCACCTATCATGGGGCGGGTGGATTGTGCTTGCTGCAACCATTATTTTGGTTACATGCGGGGTTGTAACTTGCGCGATGCGCCGAACATTGGTTAGCCGCAAGGCCCGAAAGCGGCGCATCGCAGAAAACGCGGAAATGAGCGGGGAGAATTACTACAACCGCCAGAACGCAGCAGCCGCGGCTCTCAACGAAACCAAACCAATTGCGCCTGATGCCAAGGAAACGTTCGTCGCCGCATCTCAAAGTTCTGAGTCTGCGCCTACATTTGCGACCTTCCGGACCACCACCCGGGACAGTGATGATGACCGTACGCCACTAAATAACCATTCAAAGCTTGGCCAGAGCGATGCTGCAGTACAGGACAATGCGTATCCATCGCGGATTCCAGGAGACCCCGTGCCCTATAACGCCCCGCGAGACGAATATGGGAACCCTCTGCCCCCAGCTCCATACAATGCTGGGTCCAGAATGCGCACTCCCGGACCCCCGGATTCTAGGATGCGGGATCAGCCTCCCGACTCGCGAAGAGGAGCTCACACTCCCGGGTTCGTCCCTCGCGGTCGTGGCGGATACCCCCCTCGTGGTGGATACGGTCGCGGTGGTCCATATGGCGGGGCTCCGTACGGGCCGAACCCTCGCGGTCCTCCTAGTCGAAATGGCTTAATGCGCGGGGGAGCTCCTAGTATGATGGCACGTGGTGGATACCGACCATCGCCGGCGATGGCTGGACATGGCCCGGGGCCACGACCGATGGTTGAAGATGATTACGGTTATCGCGGAAATGCCACCCGTCAAATGTCACCCGGTCCAATAGGTATGGCCGTGTCAGCAGAACCAGGACCGGTTGGTCAAGCGATTGAGATGATGCCACAACAGCGCCATGATCTGGGGCCGCAGGATGCCATGCCTGAAGCCCCAGCGCCGCAGGAGAGGTTCCATGAGCCTGTCAGCCCGTCAAGTCTTTACAGCCGGTCACCGTAAGGAACAATCCCAGTTCCCCATGTGCAGTTGCTAACCATTGCATCAGGTCATACGCGCCTCCCCGTGCAAATTGGGGACAGAAAGCGTACCAGTCTAGCGAACCGAACTTACCATATCAATCAAAGCAACAGAGTCAACAGCGTCATACCCGCTCACACTCGGGCAGTTTGTATTATGAGGATGAGGATCCTGTGTATACAAGTCGGAACGAGTCGGCAGCTGGTAACCCCCGGCTACCATCTGCGCTGACGCCAGGGAATTCTGGTGAGCAAAAACCGAAGGAAAATGGGGAGGAACGTCCGAGCTCACCTGCTGCTAGCGAAGTAAGCCACTTTACGTCAATCTCCGAGAGGCCAGTCAATCCAAAGTGGCGCCCGCCGCCGATGCCGGCGCAAGCTGCTCAGCAGAAGCGCGACGTCCTGCTCGAGAACAATCCCGACTTTGATCTCCGAGCTGGCATGGGACGAGGTGGCCGCATGCCGCCGCTCTCAAGCCAAAATGTTACAAGATACCCGATTCCTTGAACATTAATTCTCACTTTGTAATTAAGGGTTTGGCGTTTTGGTGTTATCCAGAGATGACGGTTTATCATCCGCAGTTATCCCCGGTGTCTTGTATTCTCGCATTCCAAATTCACTCAACCTTGTTCTTAATGTGGAATACAACCCACATTGTGTTATTCAACCACCACGTTGCCTCCCTGGTGGACTGTACAGAACCGAGGAGAAGCTCGTACATAGCTAGATAGCAATTTAGCTAATGTTAATTCCTCTTTTTCGACTCAGTGTGTTAACGCCTCGGCTCTAAAGCAGCAGCTGAACATACGTTGAATTATTCAGAGACCTGAAGTGATTTAAGAGGGAGTGCTTGATTTGCACACAATAATGAGCGAGCCATGCCCACTCATCTCTACTTCATAAGTCATAATCAGACCGAGGTATATAACAATAAAACCCAATAATTCTGAAATACCAATCCATGCCCCAATGCCAAATACGCCCAAAACTCATCATTGAACATGATGTGGCCCCAAAAACAAAAACGCGAGCAATCCGCTCACAGCTTGAGTTTCGTCGGAAGGAAATGTTTCGAATCATCCTCTTGCTCGCTGAACGACTGCGGGAACGCAGCGATCGCAGCCACAATGGCGATGGCGATGAATATTAACGAGATGAGCGACCAGAGCAGGCCCCAGCAGCGGGAGGAGCCGCCGTATCGCTGGGCGAAGACGCTTGCATCGGAAGAGTTGACTTTTCGGAGAATGAGATCGTCGCACTGGCAAGTATTAGCAGGGTAATACGATTGCGCTGGGAATGGGGGAGACTCACAATATCCCAGACGCTATACAACGCGGACATGACGCCGATAAACAGCTGCATCACAGGTCAGTATTTTCACTAAGCAAACCAACAGGAACGGGAAACACTCACAACCACCCACCGCAGCGCCTCCCCATGCGCAATAAACCAACAAGCGACAAGCAACCCGACCGCCAGCAAAACGGTCATAATCGTCAGCCAATCCCTGCGCGCCCACCACAGCGTCAACAGGAAGCAAACGCCCAGTATGATACTGGCGACTTTGCTCGCGATGATGTTGAACCCGGCGAAGATGAGCAGCGCTCCGATTATCGAGGAACCTAGGTACCCTGCTGGGAGGGTAATTGCGCTGATTCCGCCCTGCATGTGTGTTACGCCGCCCTCGTGCGGGTCAAGAGAGATGGATTTCACACGCCCGCCGGTACAGCAGGCTGTGATTGCGTGGCCGAATTCGTGAAAGGCGATCACGAGCATCTGTTTTTTTTTTTGCCCGTTTTAGTTGGAGGGGTTCTTATAAATTATGGAGGGTATGGCTCACCTTGAAGGGCCATAGAGAGTAGCGGACGTAAGGAAGATTCCAGAGGAGAGCAATCACCACGACGTAGGCGCCCATTACACCCAGTGTGACGGCCTGTGTGTGGTTGACGGTGAGATCGCGCTTGTAGAGATGCGACTGCGTGGCTTCAACAGCGCGTTCGCTGATGAACTCATGGTAGGGCGCCATAATTTTGTCCTGTCCTGTTTATTCTCCAGCGTTGATTATCGTGTCTGAAGAAGATATCTGAAGACATTAAAAAAAGCCTTGTTGGATTCTTCGCCCATAAATTGGCGCCTAGTCGACGCGTTCGCTGTAAATGCTTTACCTAAAGAGGCTAGCGTGTGGCTGGTCAAAACGGCCACTCGTGCTATTTTTGGGATAGTCCGCGTGGCTGGGGGCGAAGTCCCCCCCATTGTCCAATCACAGGAAGGTCGATTTCTACAAGGCTGAGGCTAGTAATTTCAACAAGGTTCATCCTGTCTTTTCCCGAAGAATTCAGAGAGCATTCGCGGTCCTTCGCCGCCTTTCTCAAAGGCCTCTTCAAAGGCCGGGATGCCAGCTGCAATCCCCTTTTCTAAACTCAGCTGTTCCCAATGCCGAATGAGCTTCTTCTGCCGACGAACCGCCTGCGGTCCACTTCTTTCCAGAAGTTGAACCCACTCTTCCAACGCGTGGTCCAGACGCTCCGGCTCGACCACCTTCTCGATAAGACCCCACTGCAGAGCCTCGACGGCGAAAATGTTATCCCCAAGCAAGAGAAGTCGTCGCGCCCGACCCCACCCGATCATGCCCGGCAGGAGGGCTGCTTCAACTACACCAGGGATGCCGACGTTGGCCTGTGGTTAACGGACCCGAATCTATAGCATTAGCATACAAAGAGAGATCACGGAGGCACGAGTTCCGGTGTAACTTGAAACCTACCTCAGGCATCCCAAAATCGCATTCTTACTGGCAACTCGAAAATCACAACTCGCTGCAATCTCCAGGCCGGCTCCTAATGTGTACCAGTCGATGCGCCCAATAACGGGTACAGGGCAATCACGAACACTTCTGCAGACTGTATGGACTCTTGTAATGAACTCGCGGGCGGCGGCCGGGGACTCCAATGCTGCCATTTCCCAATATCCGCCCCGCCGATGAAGGATGTCTGGCCGTAGCCGGTCAAGATTACGGCGAGAAGCCCAGGATTATCTTGTGAGATATTGTCCATTTTCTGCGCCAAGAGGGTGAGGAGGTGCGAGTTGAGACTGTTGAGCTTCGAGGGTCGAGAGACTGTCACCGTCGCACTGGAGCGCTTTCCGCTTGTTCGGCAGATGACACTTGTGAGGATATTGGCAGAACCCATCTTGGGGTGAGTATTCCAGTACCTATGAAAAGTCCTGGTTAGACCTTGCAAGTAGAATATTTGCAGGTGACAACTTCTGGTCCTTACTACTGTCATTCTGGGTTTGCTTAAGCGTGGCAGATACCACCCCGCTCAGTTTCCTTCAACCGAGGTGAATATATTGGGGTTCTCCAATGTCCGCCCTTCATCCCGGCTGTCCGTACTGCTGCTCTGGTATACATACCCAGGCTCAAGGCATCCCACTGGGAATACACCCTTCATCCAATAATGTAGACAAGAATGCCTGGGATCAATGATTGACGGATGACCTACAGCGAGAGTCTCAGCATGCCTCCATTGTCGATTGTATAGATTAGGGCCTCAGCCTTCTGTAATTTGATGAATGACTGGTGCCTAGCAATTTGTTGGGTCTAGGGTCGTGGGCGGATACGTTTCTGGTGTCTTAGCGGACTCCTCCGGGTTCTGAAGGGCGACCGCGACCTCGTCCTGCTCAAACTAGGTAGTCGGCTGCCGTCCGACCCAAGCAAAAACGTATTACTTCATTCGGATAGAGAATCACTTGGCCGGAACTTCTCCGCTTCACGGACACAAGGTATTCAGGCTGGAATTGATCACCTGGGGCAAGGGATTGCACGCGTACGACTCTTGTTCTCGCGGCGAACATTGCGGAGCAAGATCTCCGTTCAATGGCTGAAGGCATTCCGGGATCTTTCTCCTATCTAGCATCTGTAACGCCGTTCTTCTTGGTAACCTTCTATGGCTCCAAGCCCCCGCCACACTACGCGTCACGGGGACTATGCGTGTTGGGGTGAAGAATGTTGGAGGAGGAGACAGAGAAACTTGCCAGCATAATTGGCTGGAAGGGACACCCACCCCTCAGGGTGTCGTCAACAATTACTCCGCAACATTATGTCAACCTCTCAGTCTTATCAGCAATGACAAGCAATGCTGAGAATAGGGTTTCCTGAGCGAAAACGCCACCCCGCGCGGATATGGATCTGAATAGGCCCCGGGCCCGCTACCCCACTGCCGAGCCTGGATGGTTTCAAGAGTGGGCTCAGGAATCAGGGCCCAAAAAGGAAAATGCGTTGTCTTTCACAGATAAGACCAATGGCGATGACGCATTGGCACGAGAAAGCAAGAAATGACTTCAATCCCTTCAATACCCCGTAGGCTCTTGTGAAGCAAAAGAATCGGGGAACATGCGACTATCGGGAGGATCCGGGAGAAGATGATAAGATGTCGGCCAGAAAGCATGCAACTTGAAAGAACAAAGGTGGTGCCTTTGGAAGGACGCTGAGTCCGCTGGATCTATTCGAGGATCGACACTACTACCGTCGCCTTGAACAAGTTGAACTCGACCTACGCAAGGACGGAAGAAGCTTGCCAAGCTCGCTCTCGCCCAATCGCGGGTATAGAAGTATGAAAACTCGATGCCGTCTCTTTCAGTGACCTCAGCAGGGCTTAAACTTTTTGCCGTAGGCGGAAACCTGATGACGGGGTCAGACGTGCGTCGCCCGTGGCTCTAGCCTCCACTCGGTATGTGACAGCCAAAATAGAACGTGATATCTCCGATATGCGCGTGTTATACAAGTGATACTGTCTTGGCGCGGTCTGAGACGCTCGTTGCGACTCAAAGCCTCGCTTGGCAGCGAGATGTTGTCGCCCGACGCGAATCGCACAAAATGCTCGTCATAATAATGTGTGTTGCCTGCCCATCCACGCTAGTCCTGAGACCCTACGGGTTTCGGCACTTGTGTTAGTGGATCGCAATATTGATACTCCTCTGCGGATAACGGCATCAAAGAGCAAAGTACCGACCGCCGAGCAGTCCGCTGCCCGACCCCTGAATCCCGCCTCGCTGGAATTTGGAGTCGGTCCTGCACCTCACTCGTCTCGTTTGCACCCAAGAAATTGCCAAGTCGTCTTCAATTTCGTACCCGACGAGCACAGGTCAGCTCGTCAGCGCCGGATCTAGGTGCAGGCGCGGTTGACCAACCGAATGGGGCACATGGCAACTGAGGCTGTGTCCGACAATGGCGGTTGGGGAGACGGACAAGCCCCGAGCCAGGGAACCATGGGCACGGAAGCATAGATCCATCGGCCAGCCAAGCACTCGGGAGCCCACTCGTCTTGGCTTGCAAGTGGACGGCTTAAATCCAAGTTCACGCTGGTCAAGCGACTAGTGGATGCGCCGGTCCTTGGATCCTTCAGAGCTGGCGATCGTCTTGGCTGCCATCTCACAGGAGGCTAGAAGGGGCGGTGCAGAAACCTTTTCTTCCACACGGAATAATTGGATGCCTAGAGAAAAAAGAAACAACAGCGCAAAGAGAGAGGTGGAAGACATTCGATAGATGGGTGCAGGTGATAAGAAAAGGAGGTGTGGTATGCGTCTGTGTCATCGTTTCACCAGGACGCCTCTGCGTAACCTTGGCCCATCCTGTTGGCTTCTCTCTTTCCTTCCCACGAGCTCTCGCTCGCTCTCCCTTCTCATCTCCTCGGCGGTTCTCGCGACCCCGGATCCCGCATTCTGGCTTCAACGGACTCTTCCGTCGGCTATCTCTACTCTGAGAGCTCGTCATCCTCGCCAAGAGCTCCACCGTCATGATATAGCTTCAAGGTCCTGTTCTTGCACCCACCGAACGAAGCTGCCTGCAACGCGTCGACCTACTTTGGACCTCTCTATCTTGGCGGTCTCCACCGATCGACCATAAGATAACGAGTAATTTGCACAGCGAATGACTGTTTTGGTTTGCTTCTATCGGGATTGGGCCCGGACTTTACTTTCAGCGGTTCTTCATAACTCCATGAACGGAAAATGAGCCTGGCTGTGATGCCTACAAGGAATGTGCCAAGGTCCATGCCAAGTAATCTCCTTTGAGATACGGCAATCGAGATGCGCCCAGGGAGTCAGAGAGCCTCGTAAGGGGTCAGCCGGCTCACAGACAAGGTTGTTCAAGAAAACTCCAGCCAGCTGCGTGCATGCATGGGCATGCGATCTCGACACACACGGCCGCTTTGAAACGCAACGGTGTAACTTGAGCACGCGGGTTTGGACGGATATGTCCGGTTATACTCCGGATACCTGACAGATCGGCGAGGACACGCCTGGTTTTATGATCTGAAGTCAGAGTTGGGCTGACGCTTTTAGGGATCTATTCTTGGCATTGTTGCTATTGATTTCAGTACTGAACCCCAGGCAGACCGGGACCCATATTGAGGGGTGGATTGTCTTCGCCTCCGCTGGATGGGGACATGATGCCCATATATTGAGTGCCACCTGCGCCCAGAGATCCAGAATCTCTTCAGAATCTGTCATACCTTTCAAATCCGATTGCTTAGGTCTACAAGCGTCTGGGTTCTTGCCTGACACAGAATCTTAACTATAATTTTGCATACCCAATTTGTCAGTCTTAGAGTTTATTGCTTCCCCTTTCGTCATGCAAAACACTTCGATGTCCTCGACAGAGATCGAGACCATTCCAACAGCGCCTGGCACAAACAACAATCGCCTCTCATACTGGGATACAACTACAGGGCCTCGGGGGCCCCAACATGAGCCGAAAGATCCTGCTGGACTGTGGTCCGTAGGTGGCAGTACCACCGTGTCTCTCGCCGGAAACGCAACCCTCTCTGACGACGAGGCGACAACATGGCATTCAAGATTTACCAGATATATGGCATGCAGTCTAGACACTCAATATACTGATATATTCCTGGTCATGTGCGGCTTTGTCAGTGGCCTTGTTGACGGACTGTCTTTCAATGCATGGGGTAGTTTCTCTAGTATGCAAACAGGTAAGCCAGTCAGTTGCGGTTGGTATCGGTCTATGCATTCCTAACGTTACTCTAGGAAACACCGTCTTCATAGCACTAGGCGCGTCTGGACAACCTGCATACCCTGCCTACCTCTGGGCCAAATCCCTGATCGCCCTTACCGTTTTCCTCGTCGGAAACGTCATATTTATCCGAGTTGGCCGTGCCCTCGGTGCACGCCGTCGCTCTACCTTGATACTATCTTTTGGGGTACAGACTGCTTGCATTCTCGCTGCGGCTATCTTGGTCCAGTTGGGGGTTGTGGATCCCAAGCCAGAGGATCCCCGCGCCCCCATTCAATGGATGCAAGTACTCCCGATCTCCTTGCTGGCCTTTCAGGCAGCGGGACAGATTGTCTCTTCCCGGGTCCTGGAGTATGATGAGCTACCAACGGTCGTACTTACTACTCTCCTCTGCGACCTACTCGTTGACCCAAACTTGGGAGCCGCAATAAAGGCAAATCCCAAGCGTAACCGTCGAATCGGTGGTTTCCTTGCGCTTTTTCTAGGAGCCATGACCGCGGGGGGGCTATCGAAGGTGACGGAAATGGCTGCTAGTCTTTGGTTCGCCATGGGAATCAAGCTTGTCATCACCGTAAGCTGGTTTTTCTGGAAAGGAGAGCGTAGCAGGAAGGTAGAAGCTATCGGATCTGTGTGAGCTTGTCGTTCTGTTGCCGTTGCCACTCTTACCTTCACTGCACATGTTTTGCCTTAACCTTATTTTCTTTTCTATTCCCTCATCTTCAGGCTTCGGATATTCCGGTACCACGAGCGGGTTCCTTGTTTATGACTGTATGACCAATTGATAGAGTATACCACGCGCGCATCATAAATTTATGCTTCTAAGGTCGATTACTTTAAGCCCAATTTAGCCGTGTCCCAAAACCCTAAGTGTACTTTGGCGTCGTACTGGCTCTGTACCTATACGAATCAGAGTATTTTTTTCGACCCGTCGCAAGCAGCCCTACCTCCGGCTGCCACCAAAACCTACCAAGCTGTATTCTCAGGAACCTCATTTTGCGATACATCAACCCCACGATATGCCTGAAAAGCCCCGAACTCGGCCAGGCGACCTCATCCAAACAAGCCAGCCATGAACCCATTGTCAGGCAGGGCAAAATTCTCACGTCACTCAATCAGGCCCGCCACCTCTCAACAATGTCACCATCACACGGCCAGCCTTCCCTTCCTTCACCTGGGCAGACCGAAGCCAGCATGGACGCCCTCCTAGTTCGATTACAGGTGCAAATGTCCTTTCTCGTCATCCTGCTTTCTTTTTCTTTAATTTCCCTTCTCTTATTGAGGGCATACATCTTATTGATCCGTTTGTGAAGCTACGACGCTTATCCACAATAAGCACACATTACTCTCAATGATTTGAAATCCAGCCATGACGCATGTTCTCTGCAAGGTTGAGACTACGCCTGGAAGAGTTTTGTCTACTAACTCTTCTTCATCCGGTATTGGTGATATCTTTCCCGTCGAGTAGCGTGCCTGACTGGATTTGAGGCTATCAGCCTGGCGGTGTAATCCGCTTTCTGAAATACTCCGGATTACTCCGTACTCAGGTGTGTATTTCCAGCCGTCAGGTCAAGGCTTGATGAAGTTGCAGCAGATTATCAAGACGAATGAGTATCCATGATCTCATTTTATAGGACACTCCAAAAATCTCAGCACCAACACCGACTCCGGGAGCGAGGGGAAAAGGAATAAATACATTTGTTAGAAAAAGTAAATCCGCAGGGAGATCTAGCTACGCCAATTGCAAGCGAAAGAAAGGAAGGAACCGGCTCGGAAAAAGCGTCCCATGCATTCGTCAGACACGGGCCGTTGCCCCTTATTAATACATTAATGGAAAAGGCGTGTCTATCCTGATATCAACACCCAGAGAAGGAAGAAAATCTAAGAGAATCGGTTAGCACGCATGAGAGAAACTCCAATGAAAATAGGGGAACACGCACCATTAAAACTCCAAACATCTTAGCAATTAACCATCGATTTCCTGATACCCGTGTCCAGTACTTCATCAATTCACGTTGCGCCCCTTGGACGTTGTCCACGACGTCTTCAGTGTTGGCATCTATACGCTGGATCATCTCCGACTGCTCGCTAACCATTTGCGCCAGCTGGCCGAAAATGCCTCCCAATTCATTGATCGTCCTCTCAATAGCATCAATCGCTTCGCCGCGCGCTTGTATATACGAGTTACTCGACTCGGCCTCCTCCATAAGCAACAACTGCTGATCCGAGTGAACCGTGGGCCGACCCAGAGGAGACGGATTTGAGGGCTCCAGAGTCAAGAGGTCTGCTGACCCTCCAGGCTGCGGGGTTCTTCGTCCGGACGGATATAAGGGCGAATCTGATCGTTGAGGATCTAAAGCAGCTTGGGATTTCGACGAGACAGAAGACACAAAGTTTTCTGTTCGTGATCGCGAAGCTTGTATGTTTTTTGTGCGCACTTCAAGTACCTCCTTGAAATTGGCACCCACGTCTGCTAGTTTTCCCTGCAGTAAGACCACAACCTAGCAACCGTTAGCCCTATCCCGCTCCAGCCAGAGCGCAACCCACGTACATTGTCATTGTGCTCACCCTCTTGGTCAGCCTTTGTCCGGTTAGTCTTTGGATGTTGCGATAGTGTGAACGCTTGTAGGGACGCAATTTGCTGGTTTAGTGATGCAAGATCTTGCTTGATAACATATGTCAACTCGGAAATCTCGACTGGCCGGTCATCGAACAGGGTCTTTCGTTTAGCCACTATTAATGTCAGTTGTAGAGCCCACAGCAAATTGTATCCAATTCAGACGCACGTTCAGCTAGTCTCCGAAGCTTCGCTGTTGTCGCAGTAATCCCTCGCCCAATCTCTGCCGCTCGTCGAGCGAACTCCGATCTTCTCTTACCACCTTCGACATGTCCATCCGCGGAGCCATTAGCTTGCCGTCTTTGCGAATCTGACAGCAGTGCTTGTCGCTGAGTTCCAACTTTAGAGGACGCCACACGTTTCTGGGCTTGTCCAAGAATGGCGTGAAACTCGCCCGTGCGATCCTGAATTGAAGGTCCAGCCATGGCGCAGATCGCAAATGCACTGAGAAAAAAAAGGGTAATATGTTTCGGGAGTTTGAAGGATCGGTTCGCAATCGGCTAAGTAGTGAAATGCGATGGGAGCGTCGGAGAAAAGGGTGGCCTAATCGATAAGGAGACAACAATACTCCGTATACGAATCGTGTCTTCAGTATGGGTATCGGCGACTTAGAGTTGCAATAACGAGGGGAAAAGAGCAGCTATGCGAGCGGTTCTGATAAAGCCAGCATTACCCCATCGCAAAGTTGTAGACGAGGTTACGGGC
Source organism: Aspergillus ustus (assembly GCA_000812125.1). Classification (NCBI taxonomy): domain Eukaryota; kingdom Fungi; phylum Ascomycota; class Eurotiomycetes; order Eurotiales; family Aspergillaceae; genus Aspergillus; species Aspergillus ustus. The sequence goes on from JOMC01000025.1 coordinate 851,740, forward strand.
ATTGGCAATGATGAGACGGCCTAGTTGCCCCTAATCGCCGCAGGCGTCCTTTCCGCTTGGTTGGCCGTAGTCACGGGACCTTGGACCTTCTCCACGTGAAGCACAGCCACAGAAGCCACGATACAATATGTACTCGGAGTAGCTGCCCCAGGCGTTCAGGCATGAATAGTGGGCATCATCGCCTTACTCCTCGGCGGTCTCAGGGGAAGGAATACTTAGCGCTCTATCTCTACATACGTCAGCAGAATATCAAACCATCGACTGAATTATTTTCTGCTTCCGCCTAATTTTCTCTGTTGGTATTATACTCGCACACTTCTGTTGTCCTACGCCCTCCTTCAGTGTGTATCCTGTTTTCGGTGCCGGATAGGCCGTAATCCAGCCTTGTTCCGCACGTCATCGCAGCCGAAAACTGCTGCCTCCTAAATCTCTGCTTTGCCGCTTGCAAGCACCTTGAGAGCAAGGCTCTAAATCTGGTATTCGGCACGCCGGTTGCGAGTCTACACCGACTTGCTTGTAACTCTTGATGGGTTGTTAAAAACAGCAGCTAGCTACAACCATGCCTGGTCCTTTTCAGCATGCGTGAGTCGCAGCGCCTCGGTCATGTTGCACGTCCTAACTAATTTCTTTACTATATCTAGGCCATCCGACCCCAACAGCCCAATTTCACCCAATCCAGGTGGAAATACTCCTGTATCCTTTAGAACGAATGTGAACCGGGCAAAGACACGGCGGTGGGTCGAGGCGAAAAAGTACACATACGACGGTGATGATTGGGGCGAGGATGAGTACGGAGAGTATGAATATGACGACGAGCATCCTGCTTCGGAGGCTAAGCCAACCGGTGCAAACCAGAGCACTCCCGATATCTCAAGCACACTCGCGAAAGGCACATCATATCCTCCTTTACCCAGCCAGGACCGCTCGCGCTCAATGGAGCGAGTTCCCACGATGCCTACAGATAGCCATGCCGCTTCCAATAATCCGTCAAGCCCGATTGTTCGCCCAGCGGACATATATAGGCGAATGCGAGAAGAACATAAAACCCAGCAGACAGGCCCGGCTCAGCCGTCTACTGAGGAGCGCGCATTAGCTTCCCCGCCTAGCAGTAATGCGCCGACTGAGGTTCCCAGGGGTGCTCCGGTTCCTGTAAGCTTTGGCTCTGGGGAGCAAGGCAGATATCCTGGTGATTTTATTCCCGCCTCTACGGTTACAGACGAGCCTCCGGCTATTGCCCTGCCGGATGTAAAGCGCTTGTCAGTGTTTAATCCCGACTTTTTCCCCACTCCCGAATCACATTCTCAAAGCTTCCAAGACCCAGCGAGCGAACCACCCCAGCTGCAACACAACCCCTCTCTGGGCTTTAGATCAGCGGTCCATCAGGCCTTTGATGTCCCTGAAACGCCTAGTACTATTGCAGACAGCGTGGCTCGCTCAAACAGTGACAGCACTGCAGCCATCAGTCCTATCATCAACCGTCGCGGTACCACTGATGATAAGACACCTACAATCGAAGAAGATCCCAATGAGAGTATCAATCCGAACCCTAATGTATCCACCGATGGTAACGGTGTCTTCAAGCCTGGGCATCGTCGCGACTTGAGCCTCCCAAGCCCTGGTAACAGTCCCTCTCGAAGGCCTATAATTACGGAACCCAATGCAACTGCCTCCTCAGAGTTGATTCAAATATCCGCCAGTACGCCTTCTGAATCTCCTCGGGGTGCTCTGCCACAGCATTCTGGCGCAGGTTCCATCTCACCCTCGCAAGAAATGTCTGGGCGAGATCTGCCAGCTCCTCTCAATGTCCAGACAAACATCGCAGCAGGCCCAACCGTAACAGCTGACCATGTTCCTGTTATCATACCGTCGATAAGCTCTGACAATTCCCCGGAAGACACAGAGAATGACAGGTTGAGAAAAGAGATTATCCGTTCTTTGAGCCGCGAAAACACCCCTTCCGATCAGCAGGATCATACGCCTCCACAGACTAGGGAAGACCACCTTGCTCCGAGTGAAAGCTATTGGAACGGGCCACAAGCGCCAGGCCCGCCTGTCCCAGAAGCTCTTACTCCAGCGCTCAATCACTCTCAACCCACATCCGACTTCCCTTCAGCCGAGCCTCTCGCCCCAATTCCCATACAAAAAGAGAAGAAACCCAAACTGCAAAGGCGCTTTTCATGGGAAGAGTCATCAGATGACGAAGATTCTAGCCCTGTTACACAAGAGCAGCCTTCTCGGCCACCACCAATGCCTGGACAATACCCTTTCTCTCAGGAGAGTATCCATCCAGATCCAGATCGGGCACCTGCGCCTGCCACCCAGCCATCAGAACAACCATCAGATCAGCCAATGGAGACAGTAGAGCATGCAGGGGGCAGAGATGAATCGGTTCCTGGAAAGCCCAAGCTCACTGTCGTACCTCCCGCGGTGACAGACAATATTAGCATTCCTTCGAACAGCTATGTGCACGAACCTGCCCAATCTCACACTGCTGAACCCCTCGCTCGCGCCGAGGAGAGGCAGTCATACAGTCCTGACCAGCAATCACTGGAGCCTCCGACACAAATACATTCCGCGTCCGCGTCTAACGAATCAGGTTTACTGGGGTTTAAGGACATCTTAGGCTTTCAATCACCAGAAGAGCGCGTCAAGGCTTTTGACCGAACTCGAGATCAATTCGCCGTAGTCGATACCGGCTTAAGCAATTGGATACAGGTCACACTTCATGCTCATCCCGAGCACTCGGATGTCGTTGAGCGCAACGCCAAACCTCTCTCGGAAGAATTCAAGAACAGTGTGCCGCGCACAAAATTCCCCAAACTATCGTCCTTGGGAAATCTTGCGTCCTCGCTTCAAGATAGCTCGCACTCTTCGTCAGGCCATATCAGGCGGCCGTCAGCGCCTCTCGGCTCCATAAAGCAACACCAAGTAGGGAAAGATTTCCTGCACACTGCTGGGGTTTTGGGTGGTCAAGCCGGCAAGGCTGCCAAAGGTCTATTTTCCAAGGGTCGAAGTAAACTTAAGGGCAGTGGGGGAACCGAAAAGGTAGAGCCTTGATTTCGTTTTTAAATTTCGCTCTAGGGTTACCGGCATTCGTTATTTCAATTTCCCGTCATCTTGCTTTCCATTTCGGTGACAAACACATTCTTTCGTCTTCAAATTGTCGAATAATATGGAAGCCCTAGTTGTACATGTTTATCTTCCACCGTCCCCCACCTTCTCATTCTGTTTCGCGTGTTTATTTAATCGATACCAGGGTATCTAATTGAGAATATCTTGAGGTGCCTCTCAGAATGTGACACGATTTGATGTTTGCGAATGCTGTGTATCTGCCCATCCCGTTTCCGCCAGTCTCTTCCGCTGCTTGCTTCTTCCCTTTCTTCTTTACTTTCCTTTGGTTCCTGTCACCTCTAATATGCTGGTGATGTTGATGTAGGGGTTCCAATCGAGTCGTGGATACCACAGGCCTGTACGGCTATCAGACCTTCAGCCAGGCGCTGAATCCAGTCTAGATCTAGAAATCTCCCAGGATCCTCTTCATGATTCCCTCTTGAGTAGACCATGGGTGACAAATCAAGAGGGTGATTCTTTGACAACAAGGGGTGGGCAAGAGCTCTTTGTTCAACCTTGTACGCCTCCAACGAGTGGGCTATCTGTGAGACAAAGCGCTGGTCAGCAGCACACAGGCGATCCCTGTCTGATTGAGGAACAAGAGGAGCCGCATCAGGACTATTATTCTCGTTTGTCCAGTCAGATTGTGCGCGCTGACAGCCAGGATGTGGAGCATTTGAGCGCTAAGCCACGAGATGCACTTCCTCCACAGGATGCACAAAACAACGGGACGGAGAGTGACAAGAATGGGATTTCGTTCAGTGAAAAAGAGCCAAGCCCCCAGTTTCAGACCCCAACTCTTAGTGACACTTGTGATCAAGGCACCCTCCAGGTCCAGGACCGGCACCTTACCCTGCGCCAGTTGCCGTCGGTTTCATCGTTGGTTGTGCACGAAGCCGGTCCCCTTCTAGACCCGCCGCTGCCCCTCGCTCAGAAGCTTGGTGAGTCGCTCTGTTTTGTGCCTCCGAGCCTCCGGTCGCCCTTCTTGAGTCCTTGACACGCTGTAGCCTATTCTGTCCTGGTGGCTAATCTCTTTCGTCAGCTCAGAATCATAGTTCCTCCCAGGTTTCACTTCCATCCGACTTCAACGACTCCCAGCCACGTCACCTTGGCGGAGGAATTCGACCCCGTGGAAGAAATCATTCTGAAAGCCCTTTGGCGCTGCATGAGGCTATTCAAATCCAACCTCCCCCGGCCCACCACAACCGTCGTCCAGCTTCCACCGCGACTCCAAGGCTCCCGCCGCCCGTTTCCCCACAGCATGAATGGTCCCGCCGGCCAGAACAGAGCTCGTCGTCGCGGGACCCCGCATCCCACGGAATCTCTTCCTCGCCTATGGAGAAGCTGAAAAACGTCAGTCGATTTCGCCGCATTTCGATGGGCTCAAATCAGCCCGATCTCAAGGCCGGGCGGTCGCCGAAGAAACACTTTAGACTAACCGTAAGCCCTTCGTTGTTTCATCCACTTGGGTCAATTGAGCTCAATCCTAATCGCGTTCCAGGGCCTTTTCAGCCGCACTAATAGAAAAACTGGCCCACCGGAACAGACCGAGCGCTCTTCGGACAAGAGTAGTTCGATACCACACCTCGCACCATTGTCTCCTCGGCCGGGTTCCAGAATAGCAAGCTCTTCTATCTCCTCTTTTGACAATTACGAAAGACCTATCTCTCTTCCAGACGGTGGCGACGCATTCAATGACCGCCGCCCGCCGCCGGAAGGATACTTTGCGCACGAATCGCCAGAATCATTCTCCGTCATTCAGCCTCATCATGAACGCCTTCACAGTACTGCAAGCTCAGACCGTATGAGGCTAAGTGATCCTTCCCCTCTTGACCCCGCACGACTCTCGCCCCACCATTCTCCGCCATATCATTCACCTCAAACTCCACGACGCCAGCCACATGTTACTGCGCCGCGGCTCAGTTCTCCCATTCCTTCACCTGTCTCTCGCACCCCACCATCTCGTGGTCGCTCCGAGGACCGTACCTATGCCCAGGACCTCCACCTCCGTTCCCGGAGTCCCAAAGCATTTGCGCCACGACCTGAGGAACGGAATCTACCCAAGCACGATCCAACAGATCCCGCCTTCAGACTGGGCGCCTTTCGATCATCGAACCCTCGCACCAGCCGCATCGGTGACCAGGAACTGCCCTGGAAGATCACAATCCCCGGTGAAAACGAGACCACGATAGACCCATCAGCTTCCTGGCGCCAGGAAACAGTAGGCGTCCTCAACGGTACCCGGCTACCTACTTACCAAGAAGATGTAGAAGAGCACGATCCTTCTCAGTCTCAGTACCCACAAGACGAGAAACGAGGGCTGCCTCTTCCCAACCCTCCTGCTTCTACCCCTCAAATACAACTCCCAACCCCTGTCGCGACTGAACATCCGCACCGCCCGCCTGCTCGAGCAATCAACTCGTTCGAAACTCCAGTCGAACTTCCCGTGCGAGCTGACGACGACTCTAGCGAAGAGATCATGATGTCTAGCACCGCATATCCAGGGCAGGAATGGCGCCCTCTTGGATTCTCCGAGTGGGAGCACCAGGCGTAGAGTCCAAACTTCGTTATATATGAAAGTCTACTTCTGCTACGATTCATTATGATACCCTTATTTGATTATCCTTTGGGTATATTTGTTGATTATTAGTTTCACTTAATAATTCCGAAATCTTGATAATCCTGGATATAATCGTGCGCGAGCCTTTCGACTTTGTTATTTGTATTACTACTTTGGCGAATTTACCCACACATAGTTCATCGTAAGCGATTAGACAGGCACAGACGGTCGCTATTTCACATGAGATTGTCTCTTATTTATATCTAATAGTATTGTACATAGTCTATTGTGCGATCACTCGGATAGATTTGAGATCAGCCCTCGAACAGACTATGGTTTAATTCGACTCCCATATCCTTAGCTACGGATTGCATCTGCGCCTCGAGGTCGTCCTCCATACCGCCACCGAGGTGCAGGAACTGCCGCACCTTGGTAAAGTAGAAGAACACATCACTCGAGAAGAGCACAGCACGGAAGAGCAAATGGCGGCCAAAGTTCCTGATCTTCTCAGAAAGAGGGAGGTCAGGGGACTCTACAAGCGCACGCGAAGCCCACAATCCCGTAATCTTTACCCGGTTGACGGGCGAGCCCAGGAACTGGTTGTTTCCCTGGACGATGCGCAGATTACGGCCGATGAAGATGAGCTGGCGCGGCCACTTTGTCTCGTCGCCCAATATTTCACGGATGGCCTTGCGACTAGCCTGTTGCATTTCGTAGTGGCGCTGAGCGCGCTCGGATTTGCTTAGTTTTTCGAGGTGCTGTTGAGTGGAGAGGTTGCCGCCCCTGTAAGGCTTCATGAGGGTTGCGGACGCGAAGATGTCGGCGTTGTTGACGCCCCATTTCTTGACAATGTCGCCGATGGTGTCGTTGTCGAAAGTTAGAAGGGCTTTCCAGAAGCTTGCGTATTGGTGTCGGAATTCCGGTTCCATGTGGATATAGAGGCCGTGGTCAATAAGGACAAGCTCCGAGTTGCCATTGGGCTTCCGGCGGATGAAGATGTTACCTGGATGCGGGTCGCAGTGCACCAATCCCCAGAGGAACATTTGCGCGGAGAATAGATCTACCATGGTTGTCATCACCTCCTTCAGCGATAAGCCTAGGCCACCACGGCCATTCCTGCCGCGCCAGTAGTCTCGCTCAGGCTTGATTTTATAGCTTGCGCCTCGCTGCGTGATCGCTGCCTGGGGGTTCTTGGCCTGCTGGGAGTCTAGCGGTGTTCCGCCACAGCCAGGACTGCCTTGCCGCCAGCCTCCACGCCATGGGCGAGTAATAGAGTCCTTATCCCACAGGCGCACACCCTCCACCCACTCGGCGGTCATGATGCGCTTGGAGCTAAGTTCCCTGTACACCTTCGGAATATATACGCGGTCGCGGAGCCGAGATTCTCCAGCCACGAATTTGGCCATTTTTTCGGAATTATCTGCTTCATTTTCGAAGTCGGTCTCGAGGAAGAGTCGCTCACTAACGTATGGGACGAGGCTGTAAAACGGGATATCGAAGACACGACTATAGATCCAGGTGACGACCCTATAGCTTGTCAGTATCAAGAGCTAGTTAACACGCACACAAACCTACTTGAAAGCCCATAGGTCCCATTTTATCTGCCGCGCAATCTCTCGTTTCTGAACTTTGATTGCCACCTCTCTCCCATCAGCCAATCGAGCCCAGTGAACCTGGGCTACACTAGCGCTCGCTCGAGCTGTGCGCTCCATAACTCCTTTTGTTGGGTCTCCGCTGAAGGAGATGCCGAAAACCTCCTCCGCAGACTTCCCAAAATCCTCCCGAATAACCTTCTCCACATCTTTCCAGTCATTCTGTGGCGCATCGTCAAACATGCGCGCGAACATCTTCTGAAATTCGGGTGGGAGAATTGCAGACTGCATGGCAATCGCCTGACCAATCTTCAGATATAAACCGCCATTATGCCGCAAAAGATCTGACAGCCGTTCCGCATTTCGAGCATGGACATGTGCGATAGACTCGGCGAGAGGAGGATTCGGGCGAAAGTTCACTTTGTAGTCGACGGCGACGAGTAACCCAAGAGAGAAAGTTCGAACGGTTCGAGTCAAGGAAGATGCGTAAAATTGGGTATCACAAACATATATGACGCCAGAAGTCAACGACAGGTAGAAAAGGCGACGGAGCCACTTGCGGGTGCGTGGGTAGGTCTTTGCGGGCATCGGCTTCCCTAAAGAGCTCGGCGAAGGAGGGACGAATGGCTGAAATTCGCTGGAATGTACATAACGACGGAGTGACCGAGCGTGTGGTAGAGGAGATGAGGGGATACGAAGCGAGATGAGGCTCTGGAGGGATGACGAACTTCGGCAGAACGCCCGAGAAAGCGTGGCAGAGGCCATCGAAGGGATGATCAAGAGCGTCGCAAAGGGTATATCATGGCGCTACCGTATGGGATGACCAACGATAGGATGAGAATTTATCAAGACGAGAAATGACGACTGCGAAAGTAGTAAGATCGGGGGAACTTGGGTACCGCCGAGTCCGGGATCCGGAGACGGGCGCCTTATGCCCGTTGCAGTCGGAGATAATAACAGTAACGACTTGTTTATAAACAATGAACACAGACTTTATATACATCGGCATCGTTAGGTGGTCAAAAGGTGTACATGTCTCCCATTACTGGGTCCCACGACAATTGCTTGCACACTTTGGCGTAATCCCTCATATTGTTTGGGATGGTTTCTTCCCAGAGCTCGTCCGATTTGAGATATTCCAGCTGCTTGCGACATACTGCCTCCGATGCCATTGGCAATAGACCAGGCAAGTTTGCCAGAGCACCTTTGACGAAATTCTTCTTGAAGCAGTTCCCAAAAGCAGCCAGGACCTCAGAGTCGGCACAGATATCACGTCCCTGCAGTTTCGGCCCGCAGCGTCGCTTGATTATGTCGGCTACCTCATCGCCGAGTTTCAGCATCGCTTCCTCTTGCTTGGGGGCGTTCAGTTGTTGCATCACGCTGCGGACGGCAGGTACGAAGGTGTTATTGCGAGTCCAGAGGTCCCAGTGAGGCACTGTTGGTTGACATCCTCGGTCGCAGATCTCACGCTGGAACTTTTCGAAGAGGTCGTTTGGTCGTGCAGCCAGCGCTGTAACGACTTTGATGCACAGGGGGCTAAATTTCGCGGATACGAGAGGGACGACGAGTAGTAGCAGAGACAGCAGGGCAACAATTCGCATCTCGAATATAGCAGGCTAGTACCCAGGAAATATGTATAAGGCTATATATGTTGAGAAGTCAGGTAAAATGCAAGAGAGGACTCGAATGAGAGTGCAGGTGCCGATCTGCTTTGCGGAGGATCGATCGACCACCATAATTCCCCGCAGACTCAGACTCAACTCTGGTCCATGAACGCGAAGAACTGTATTAATGGCAAATCTATGGGTGTCATATTATACCCTTTGTCCGCCTTGCTTATTTTCGTTCTGTAGATATACTATGACCCCGATCTAGTTTGCCTTTCTGACCAAAATGGTCAGTGATTCACCTTGCCCTTATATATATCATGGCTGCATTCCCCTTTGGACAAGACAAGATGAAATAGTGCAAAGAATGCAAATTGACTCGGATGTTGCCATATCTCTAGAGCGCTGTGGTCAGTAAATGCTCATAATCCTAATTCGTTGATATCATGATGATAATTTGGACAGGGCATCCCCCAATCCCCACTGTGATTTGACTCCCCAGGTTCCCTCGGTTTCCTTGTTACGAGCTTGTTTTCCTCCCTCTCATCCACACGCGCCAGGCAATCTCCACCGATCTACATCAAGATGTCGCAGCTGAATCTCGCTGAAGTCGACTCATTGGAGGCACAGGTTATCATTGACAACGAGCTGGATCCCATGTCGACCATTGCCCCTGACACCGTCCAGGTGTCCGGGCTGATGGGCCATCTAGCCATGACTTCGCCCCATCATTTGGACAATCGCGGAGACGCACATAGGGAGCTGCGGATGGAGGATATTTGCTGCTCAGCCCATGGCCTGTCAATACTCTTGGTACCCACGATCGCTGCAATGCGTAACATAGCCCACGCTAATCGTTGTAGACGGCTACAAAGGGCGACAAGAAGCATGCGATTCTCTTCGACGCAGGACCAGAAGAGGACGCCTGGGAAAGGAATGTTCGACGAATGCGACCGGACCTTTCCTCTGTAGAGCTGGTCCAACTATCTCACTGGCATCGAGACCACTCAGGTTGGTTCTCCGTTGTGTCAATAACAGCAGCGATTCACTAAATAATCATAGGCGGCCTACTTCGGGCGGTTCAAATGATTAGCGAAGCCAGAAAAGCCAATGGTCATCCCAAGGACTTGATCGCTGACGTGCACCCCAATCGTCCAGATTACCGGGGGTTTGCCATCGGCGAAAACATCATCTCATTCCAGGCAGATCCTTCGTTCGAGGAACTCGAAGCAGCCGGTGCCGTGGTTCAGAAACATGACCAGGCCCATACTGTTCTGGATGATTTCTTCCTCATATCCGGTGAGATTCCTCGGCGGGCACCTTATGAAACAGGATTGAAGCATGGGATGCGGTTTGACAAGCGTGACAACGAATGGACTTCTGACGAATCCATTGCTGATGAACGGTTTATCATGTGCAATGTTAAAGGTGTGCTTGGCGTATGCTGATACACATTCACATGCAATTTGCTAACGCGCTTCAGACAAAGGAATCGTCATGTTGACTGGTTGCAGCCATGCAGGAGTCGTTAATTGTACGCAACATGCCATCGAGCTTGCTGGTAGATCTGTCCCACTCCACGCGGTCATCGGAGGTTTCCATCTTGCCACTAGCGACACAGCCCAGATGGAAAGCAGCATTAAAGATCTTCTTAGACTGGACCCCGCTGTACTGCTCCCGGGACACTGTACTGGGTGGAGGGCGAAATTTGCCATCGAGAAACAGAGGCCTGGGATGCTCGTACCATGTTCAGTTGGCTACAACATCACATTCTAATCATCTATGAACTGCACTGAATATGACAGCTTTGTAGTATCACAGGCCTCCCCCAGCGCTCGTAGTGCAAGTTCTACCCGAGGAGCCTTGGTCAATCTACAGGGTTCTCCGCACGACGTTTGAGGTTGTTGAAGCTGGTTAGCCAACCAACTAAAGGGAAAATATTTTACCATACACCTTGACTCAGGCAAAGCGACTCCGTTTGGCTTCTCTATTTCCCACGCGAAATCGCAACACATATTAAACAAGGAAGGGCCGGCTCGAAAGTGATCAGCGAACTACGAAAGCAAACAAGAATATGAACATCCAATTCTTGTCACTTGTTCTTCTGAGCCCGGTGCTTGTCCTCCTCCTTTTCTCGGTACTCGCCAGGCCCGTTAGACCTTGGTTCTATAACCGTCAAGTATACCAGAAAGGCGGGGTTCACGCACTCTCGATTCTCACCGATATCATTATAGGTATCTGGACATACATGTTCCTGCGGGTACAAAGCTAAGGCATTGTTTGAAAAGCCACCCGGTTCTTCTTCTCCATCATCAAGGCGCAGAATGAGCATTGCCTCTACGAATTCTTCAACAGATGTTTCGAGCACGGCACCCCGGCATCCCCAATTTGCGTGGAGAGCAACCTTTTTGGAGGGTTCAGGGTCTTTCAAACGCGCGAGCCTGAGCACCTCAAAGCTGCCTTAACTGGAAGATTTGCAGACCACGGCAAGAGAGAGCTCTTCCATGACTTGTGGATACCATTTCTTGGTGATAATATCTTTACTACTGATGACAAAGAGTGGCAGGGTAGCCGCAATTTGATCGTCCAATGTTCATAAAAGATCGAATCAGCGACCTCGAGATATTTGAGCGCAAGGCATAGATCATGTTGAGCTTATATAGAACCCCTGGCCAACCAACGAATGTCATGGACCTGTTCTATCGGATGACCCTCGACGCCATCACCGAGTTTTTGCTCGGAAAGGGCATCTGCAGTTTGGAGAACCCACAAACAGACTTTGCAATAGCATTCTCTGATGTCCAGCGCATTCAAACAATGCTGACGATGCTTGGGTAGGCCCAACTGAGTGGACTGTTTGAAACTGTGCTAATGAATACAGCCCGGCTCAGCGCTTTTATCCTCGAGGCGAATACTATCGAGGCCTCAAGGTAATCAACGACTTTGTATGGCCTTTTGTTCATGAGACCCTGAGCCTATCAGCCGATGACCTTGAGAAACGCCCGGAAAAGTCATTTACATTTCTCCATGCTCTGGCCAATTATACTCGTGAGCCCAAAACAATCCGTGACCAAGTCGTCTCGGACCTCTTCGCAGGCCGGGACACCACCGCGGCAACTCTTTCCTGGACCTTTTACGAGCTTTCCCATTATCCGGAGATAAATGGGCGTCTTAGGGCGGAGGTCATAGACAAGGTTGGCCCAGCAAGGGTTCCAACTTACGAGGACTTGAAGAACATGCCATACCTCCGCCACGCCATCAACGAAACCCTTAGATTGTATCCGGCGGTTCCATATAACATTCGGTTTGCGCTACGCGACACGACTCTACCCACCGGGAGGTGGACCAAACGGCGACCTTCCCATCATAGTCCTCAAAGGAGATGGAGCCTCCTACTCGACATACGCTATGCAACGCCGGGCAGACCTGTATCCCCCTGTCTCAGAAACGTTTGCAGACCCCGGCATCTTCTCTCCAGAACGCTGGGAACACTGGTCCCCGCGGCCATGGCACTACATTCCATTTAACGGGGGCCCGCGCATCTGTATCGGGCAAAACTTTGCGCTAGCGGAGATGGAATATACCATTGTGCAGATTGTGCAGCGGTATGAGCGGATTGAGTACGTGGGCGATTGGGAGAAGCAGTACCATAAAGCTGAGATTGTCGGGAAACCGGGGACTGGAGTGAATGTGAGGATGTATGAAGCGAAGTGATGCTTAACACGAGGCATGATGACTCTGTTATTCGACGGGATATTCTTGTCTCATCTCATCTCTGTTCATACACCACAACCGCACATACAGCTTCACGACTACTATGTCACGTTTGGAAGGTTTAACAACTGTCTACTGCCCTCTATAATTACCAAGGTTTGATCATGCACTGCGCAGCCCATGTTCACCACCGACAGCATTGCCACTGGGGCGGGGGCCTCGGTCACTTGAGGTATCAGTTTGTCAAATGTACTACGGGAGCCGTATAGTAAAGCTCGCGACATACAAGGTCGCAGTACCAAGTGACTCGCTCCAATTACCTAGTATATCGACCTAATCCTCGCTCTATTCTCATGCATTCCACCCCTACCTGTATACCCCTGACCAACTCTGCGCCCCACGTTACCATCCCTGGGGGCCGTCGTCGCATCGCCTAATCGCCAGAATAGCTCAGGACACCCTATCAATGAACCACACACCCATTAGCACACATCGTTATGTAAATCCCCAGCCCGATAACAATAATGACACCCTCAACGGTCATGGCCACGGGCCAAAATTGGTGCATGCAGTCCGCTTTTTCCCTTTTCTGCACGCCAAGGCGATGATTTGAAAAACAGAGTGGAATGCTTGCTGCACCACTGCCACTAATGCCGTCGATCCCCCGGCCAAGTCACCCTCGGTAAACTTGACTTGCTTATGGAGTCCCTGTCGACTATCCCGCTCTCCAGGTCCCTTTAGGTGTGCTTCTATTTCCGGTGCGTTTTATGCTTCTGCCTCCTGGATTTCTCCATACACTCGTCATTCAGGGTCTATCGATTTATCTTCTACTCCGGATTTCTCCACGATCAAAACGACAAGAGGACGACTCAATTGTGGCAGTGCTCACTACACTTTTAGAGTCACATAGGCATCAAGATATTCATTTCCCAAAGCATCTCCGCGCATTCTTCGCGTATTGGGCCGTGCCAAGATGGCGCTGATGACGGTGCTGTGCTGAAGAGAATCTTTCTTTTTTTTTTTCCCCCTTTGAAAATATGTCCAGATCTCGAAAACAAACAAATAACCTTATCCACGAATACCGATGTCCCTGGTGGAATGCATGGCAGGGGGTTTCTTGGCGAGAACATCGGACCTAAGGGGGTTGTTCTGCCGGCTGTTGCAATAATTGAGTTTTGTGTGGGCAGACTGCTGCAACATGTACTGTGTTCAGAAGACTGAAGAGGAGGGAGAAACTCTGTCGTGCTACTCATTGGAGCGGACGGTATACAGAGCAGGCTGGACTACGGACATGGAAAGCCCGGTGCCTTGCCAAGAGGGAGTACACGAATATGTACAGCGAGCCTCCTGTACTTGCTGTGCGGCGATCATGATTATTACGCCGTCTTACTTTCTTCTTCCTGATTATTCTCAACCCAAATTCAAGACCGCGAAAGGGATGCCAAGATCCGCCTTGCTCGTCTCGCTCGTCCATCGCAATTGCTTGGCGGCTGGGTATTGGCCTGGACTGCGCCGGGTCATTCTTGCTTCTTTTTCGGAATACTAGTTGTAGTATGCTTCTTATCTCACCCTCTTGTAATCATCTTGGCCTTGTCCCTGTCTATCGATCGCATCATCGCCGCCCCACGACCGGGATACCAAGAGTTGATCGACTGTGCTGCCTAACCTAGTTTTTAACTCCGGGGTGGTTAGCTGAGCATCAAACATCAAGGAAAGTTCCGGGACTTGAAGGGGTTCAGCTTGCTTGGCCTTTGAGAATTCCAACACATGATCGACCGGGCCAAGTCCGACCTGCAGAAGACGGCACACCGGGTGAATCAGTTCAGTTACAGTTTGAGTCTCAATACTAACTATCGTCCATCCATGGTTCTTGGGGCGGTTGTTGATCACGCTGAGGCAATAGTCTGATCTCAGCATTCCCCATACTCCGTGCTGCAATGAGACTGCATAGTTTGTTACATCGTTGGTTGGTCAGTCGCTCCTCTTCTTCCAGGGTTCTCCAACCCACGAGCCGGTGAGGGATATACTTCGCGGGTGCAGGATACATGTAGATACATAATTCTAAGCCTCACAATATACGTCACTCCACCATATACTCTGCTACGGAGTAGAACCTTTTGGTAGACAGGCAACCGCGAAACCTAACTATAGATCAGCTGTCGAAACTTTTAACTTGACTACATACGCAAGGCGAGGTAGATCTGCACAGCCAGCCAGGCGCCGTGCGCGCGCCTCTCTCTTTGCCTCTTGGCGATGCGATGTGGAACACTCCGGTCTTTTTGGCTTCGATTTCCTGAAATGTCCCTAGAGGGAGAGGCTTGGCTGGTCCGTTGCCTGTTACACACTGGCGTCCCATTTCGTGTAGCACACCAATCCTGGAGAGCAGACAAGTGAGCAGTCGATGCGAAGACACGCAAGAGGTCCACTATCTAGTCGCAAGGCGATCTTTGCGATCCAAGTACAATGAAGGGTTACTGCTCTTGTATGCGCTGCCTAGTACTCGACTCGAATGCCCTCGAACCCGGAATTGTGCAAGAATAGAACTCTAGTGTGTGAAGGTTCGGGTTGCGGGGGAAGCTGATCAATCATCACGATCCAGGGAAGCATCCATGTAGATGATCCCTTGGCATTGCTGGTCTGCGTAACGCTGGCTTGATATCTAAGAGTGAGCGCGTGATAATTCGATTTTGAAGGTTGCGATGGTGTTGTTGGGATTGAGGCCCGGATGGGTTACAGTAGACTCTTTGCAAGGGTGCTTTTTCTCAACAAGCGTAGATAGAGCAAGATGCCACTGAGACAAGCACATATTTTTTTTAACGTTGTGTATCTACTCTAGGGAAGATGCGTTCCTGGTGAATAAACTAAAACAAACGCAACCTAGCGCATCAAAGGGCAATGCGAGGGCAGCATTGGACTTTACCCGTCTCTCATACAGTTCCGCATGCGTTCTCTAAGTGGTAGTAGTTTCCATAGCCTTCCGGGAGTCCAGAAAAATCTGCCACCCAAAGAGTGACCAATTCTGGCTCGTAGAAAGTTCTTTTTCGCGAAGGGAAGGAAAATTCCCCTCAACCGTGGAAACACCCCGCCTCACGTTGCGACATCTTACCCCTGGAACAGGCACCAGATAATATGGGTCCCAGAAACGCTAGAACCGTGCCGATTCCCGTGATGCCGTGCTGGCCGACGACGACAACTGCAACTGGGCACGGCCGATAAGCCCGAGTGATATTCTGGCTTTACAGCCGAGCCTACCACAGCGCTGCGATTGAGGCTTTTTTTCTTTGTGCTGGCTGCAGAATTGCGATCTAGGCTAACTGCGAGGATGGCAGTTGACATTTGCTGCTCGCGACGATAGCCGGACCGCGGAGGCTCCGGTTCGCCCGAGTCGGTCGGAGATCGAGTCTTGATTGGGATGACCTTGAGAAAAAGTGCCTCATACAACAACCGTGTGGTTAGCCCATGCCAAGGCGTATTTAACCAACATCTTTATTTGCCTAGCGGTGGAGATCCTGGGTTTGTATCGAGAGTACGTGCGTAGTCCGTAGAACTTTCTCCGACTGTGTCCCCGATGCCTGTTAAGGCGGTTGGTTCACAACGCCGAGCGAGTACGAAAACGAAGCCATCGCGAGCTCCAGCTTCCTTTTCGCCAGAATCCGGGAGTACTAGATTAACCTTGGTTTAGCCCCAGGATGAAGTGCGGAGGAATCGCGAATATCAATGGATGCGTTGTTTCTTGTCGCGCCTTGTCGCTTTGAGATCCCGTCTGGACTTCGAGCTGGCTGCCTCCAACTTTAACTGGTCTAGGACTCTAGAAGGAGGTGTCGTGGTTCTCGTGGGGGTGAAGCCATTGGATCCCTTTAGCTACGATAACACGAATCATGATCTTCAAGGATGCGCCTCAATCGATGGGAGCTGCCTATCGATAAACAATCGGGTTCTAGCGATGCAATTGCTGTGCTCTTGGCTCTTGGCATTGCCTTTCGTCGCAAAGGGATTGCGTGTTCCGCTGGCGTTACCTCGTGCCAGGCAGAAGGCGACTGAATCAGCGCATTGTACGGAGTATTGCCAAAGGCACTCTCTGGCGGTGTGAGTCTGATTCGTGAGGATGGAAATGTCAAATTTCCCTCGGGATTTCCCAGAGGGTTCAAGGAAGAGCTGGCTGGGCAAAGAAGAAAATCCCTCACCAAGATCATCGATGCGACAGCTTGGCACGGGCGATCGTCTCCGGAGCAGTGGGGATGTGCCTCTGACGAGTGAGGAGGAGCGCCCGTCACCTGCATCATCTATTTATCGTGATTAATTTGGTGTTCTTCTTACTTAATTTCCGACCAGGTGTCTGCATTGGGGAAGGCGTGCGCTTGCAATTGTGCTTCGGGTGAGTGGGTATAGCCGCTTGCCTGTGTTTTCTCGTACCGGTCCGTATGCCCTAGTCGAGGCTAGTAAAACTACTGTAGGTACGAGAAGCCAAGACGACACCGGAGCTCAATAGTCGATATTTAGTCGTCTGGAGTTTCCAGGACATAGCGATCGCAATTCGACCTCAGGGCGAGTGGAAGCTCGGTGTTCTATTATTAATACCAAGACCCCATATCTTGATAATGAAATGCTCGTTATCGATCAAGGGGACCGATTCGTATCCCGGACGAAAATCAACTCTAGCTCCTGGTATCTACTAGTACCCCAACCCCCTCATCTTCAGTTCTCCTCATGTAAGATACATACCTACCTGTATTTGAATTTCACTACAGCCTGCCTAAAAAGGCAAAGCCGATACACATGATTCAACCAAAGATGATTTCGCTTCTTGGGCCCCGGGCCACCCCCAACCAGCACAAGCTGTTTTCGCACTCACCGCGCTGCTGTCCTTCGTACGGAGTAGAGACCGCTAATTAGGGCCTGATGATCGCGAAATTACGCGAGAACGCGTCAATTTACCCGGTTGCCACCGTCAGCTGGCACAACCTTGAGCATCGGGGTGCCGATTCAATTTTCAACCATGACGTAGCCGGCCTGCATTTGGTCTGATGCAATTGGTGTGACGAGCGCCATGCCGATATCCGATCAATCCTTCAAGATGGCCTGAGCATCACGTAAACCTGGAGAGAGCTTTGATGAAGTAAGAATGAGTGTAGTGAGCGAACTTAACAATAGTGCGCAGGAGTATGTATGGCATTGCAAATTGGGACATCGTAAGAATGCCGCTAGACCCCACGATGCATTCTAGAAAACGTCGAGAACGGATCAGACGGATTCGATGCAGGCTTGAGCCCTGGTACCTGAGTTCGCAGTATGGTTGCTTTGGACCAGCGTGTGGTGGCAAGTGGGCAGCCAGTAGTCGGCCACTCAAAGGAGGGCTAATTGAGCGCTTCATCCATGATTGAATCCCGTCGTGCTGGTGGAGCGGTATCAAAGTTACTCCGGTTACCGGCCCAGCTCCGCTAGCTAGGGCCGAAGGAGAAGGAAGGCGATGGCCTCACTTCTGGCATTTTGCGCGATATAATTGAAGCCATTATTATTGCACTCCCACAACGACAGAAGCTCTTCAGTAAGCGCCCTGAAAAAAAATCGAGACAGACTGGCTACTTCAATCTTGAGGACAGCCGGCATCCTGCAGGTCTGGGCTGTCTCACGTGTTTCTGGGGGAGATGCTCCTTGCAAGCTTGCAAAGAGATCGGCAGGATTAATCCCCGAGCTTCCTGGATCCAGCCGCCTTGCAAGTTGCGAGACCTGAGCATACCTTGATTGTGATAAAACACACGAGTACTCCGTACTAGTAGACCTACACAGTTGCTTCCTGTTAGACTGTTTCAGTTGCCCTGTACCAAGGACCGCATTAATTGTCTCAATTGACGGCAGAAATTGTGGCCCCGACGAAGTTTTGTTGTATGACACGCCAGCGAAATGAAGTTCCACGGTTTCCTGTGGGGTGTTTCTCAGAAACGACCGAGCTTGCCCATCTTCCCCACCTCAACTCAATATCAAGAGGTCCTCCAATTATGGAAGCTTCCTCGACAAATCGCGAATGAAGCTCTGAACAAGCCATGGGTAGAGAAACGTCGAGAGCTTTCCTATCTCAGACTGTAATCACCAATAGAAGAGGGCAGAAAGCACAAAAGAAACTGTCCCCGCCCTGCAAGGATCAATCTTCGTCCACCCTTTCTCGGGACTGCGACGTGATGATAGCTCGGAATATTCTTGGCTGACGTGCCGATGCCTGTGATTCTTGCCTCACTGGGGAAAGCTCGCTGCAAGAAGTCCTTGCCCGGCACCGGTGAGAATCCCCCGGAAACTCGATCGCAAACCTCTGCCGGGGTCGATACGCACGGTCATGCTAGGGTGCGGCACTGTCTTTGCTTTTTGGCCCCGTCCTGCTATGCGGGAGGTCTTTTGGGATGAGAGGAGGAGGATGACAGAAACGAAGAGTCAAAAGTGGGAGCTAGCCCGATACAGCATCGTGAAGTCACGGTGGCTCTGAAGAGCCTAGAGGAAATCACGCGAGGAAACAGGGTTTAATTCCCGCATAAGAGGTTGGGATTATTATCCCAAATCTGCCAGCCGCGGAAAGCGCTCTCTGCTGGAGGAGGGGATACGATAGCCTGACCAGCCGGCGGGCGTGAGTTTCTCATACCCAGAAAGGGATAGCAGCCTCACTCGGACCTCCCGCGATTCCTTTCAAGTTCGCCTCGACGCTTCTTTGGTTGATGTCACGGGCGCGTATGAATTCACACGGCTGTAAAGATACTATTTCCACACTGATCTTGATCCAGTTTTTGTTTTTTGCACTTCAAACAGAGTCCAGTCAGATTCGCTTTGGTTATTCGCATCCGGCATGTGTATCCTGTCTCCTTGCAGGTCCGACAACGTGGCGGGCGGGGTGAGATGTGATTGATAGAACAAGTGATGACCGCACGCAAGAAGACGGATGGTGAAAACAATCCTCCACACGCTCACCGAAACCTGGGGCTGTTGATCAGCATTCACCCATGAGGTGATAATCGTACAGCAAAACCACGTACTATTGGATCAGGTTTGTAGAAAACAAACAATATGATCGGACAGTACTGAGCACATAGTCAATATTGCTCACAGGGAGATGTCAAGCTGAGAGCTGCGAGGCAACCGATTCAAAATACTTTGACAGCCATCTTCAAAGTGAAATGCAGAAGGAAACTTTAACTTCACAAAGACTGTGGAGGATAAACCTTGGCGGACGCAGAGTCCAACCATTTGATTCGAGTCGCAGGACAAGCCTTCTGTGTGGTGAAGCTTGGAATCGGTGAACCTGGAGGTTCCCTGCCCAGTGGACAGTGCAGAGCCTGAAGTAACCATCCAGGAAGAAATACGAGTTCAACGCCAGGCGATCTCACCGGGTCGTTACTTCCTCCAGCAAAGGACGCAAGTCTCATCCCGTGCAGCTGGTGGCGGTTTGCTTCTGTCAGCTTTATTCTCGCATACCCGAGTTGGTCAGAGGTTAGAAACGTGCCTGCGGAGAGTTTTTCATCGTTTTAACATCAAATCAGTGGACATGGGGTTGCCGTTCACCCACAGTCCATGCGCGTTCACCCACACTGAATGCGCTAGGGAGAATCTTGCAACGTGGGACAGTTGTACACCGTTTGTAGGGCTTGTGACGGCGGGTTGATGTTGCGATGTATCTACTCGATCATGCAAAGACCATCATCGGTCTGTTGCAACGTGCGACCGTCTTTTATGAAAGCTTTTGATGCAGCACTACTTTTGGGGCTTCGTTGTCGAACTTGAAGCGTCTCAAAAGCTCAACCATCAGGAGCTATGACTACTATATGCTTTTGCTATCAAGGGATGCTGAGTGGCTGCTGTATGAGATGACGATTGTTATTAAAAGAGGAGCTTAACTGGAGTTGAGAGTCGTGTTGGCGCTAAAATCGTCCGTGAGGCTGGCCATTCAGAAGAAAATACCGCGTTTAGAGCTGGAGATGGAGACAATCCTCCGAAGAGGGAGACCGGAGCGAAACTATATTGGGGCTAGAAGGTGGGGGATAGTCGTCACTCTGTTGAAGCAACTGGAGGTGTGTCACAGTGTCAGAGATGCAGAGCTGGCTTTGAAGGCAAAAAGAACAGTAGTCGTATAGGTACCAGGAAGGTTGAGGCAGGGTAGTTAGATACTGCTAGTACGAGAGAAAGGTTTTAGTCTTGACCAGTTCATTGGGAATTCTGACTAGATGGAACGTGGGACTTGAACTGTGGTGGAGGAATAATGAGTCTCCGAGAGTCGTCCGCAGCCCGCTCGGCAAGACCGAGTTATACGCAAGTTGTCTATGCACCGAAAAGCTTCATATTCCTGCCGAAGTTCCTTTGAGACCAGAACCTCATGACATAATGAATGACAAAGAAGACTTGGCCTAACCAGCACAAGCGAGGATGTAGATAAAAGCGCTTCTGGGCTTTGGTCATGTTCCTCCAGCCAGCCGAGGATCGTCACGATTACTGGTACACTGATGATGAGTGAGCTGGTGCATCTATCGACCAGGGTTCGGATAGTCTAGGTCGGCATTCCACGCTGCGATCCTGCGAGATGATATTTGATGAATAATAATAACAATTATAGAGATGATTAGTATGACGATGTACGATGACCTGATATTAGTATATTTGTTTGTTTTGACCCTGCATGACCGGAATTGGCATCAGCGAGTTCTTGAGTGGCCCCTTGCGTTCCCGTTTGGGCATGCTCGTGGCCAACTCTCCTGGGCGGATCGATGATTCTGGAGGACGGACTCGGAGTTACATCTGGTCTGGGCTCCCGACCGCAAAAGGGATCATCGGAGGAATATCACTCGAACGAGAAAAATGTTTTCAGGCAAGCCCGCAGCCTTGTTGTATCGACGATGACTTCATTGATCTTCAAATCCCCTGTCAATGTGACTACTCCGAGTATACAGAGTACTCTGTACGAATAACATGATCCATGCTCTCGGCCTCAGTAAGAAAGGCCCTGAGTCGTCCCCATGGTGATACGGAGCCAACCAAATCATAATGATTGACGATAAGGCCGATAGTGTCTCTTGTCATTGTCTTGTCCAAAGTATGCCGCCTTGTTTCCTGCTTCAAAACCAGCCGCAGACTTGCCATTATCATCGCATTATCTTTTTAGGTAGTCATAGTAGGGTGCTCTGGGTTCTGTTCATTTTCTTAGCCAGTCTGCACACGAAAATCGCGCATAGAAAAGAGAGGGACGAGCAAAATTAACCAGGGCCACCCGCACGCGGCAAAAGGGAATCTTGATGCGGTACGGATGGCGGTATCGTAACCTCGAATTCCAGCATCACTCTTCACGGCTCCCCCGTGGAGATGGTTATCGGTCCCGTATTTTTACGAATAATGACATACTGCATGTCGACTCACCACCACACAGAAAGAAGAGGCAACGGAAAATTCTCCCACGGACCGGCTGTTATGGATATTGGGCCCAGGCATTGAATTTTTGTTCGCCTCCTCCGGACAGGGAGAAAAGCTCTGCTCTTGAGTTTCTCTCCCACCTCAAGCAGACCATCGTCATTTTTTGCCTAGAGAAGCTCAGAGCACGAAGGAGGGGGCAAACTCGGCACAGGTCTGCCGGTCGTGGACGCCAAGAGCAATGGAGATGGATAGGAGGGATTTCCCCATCCAGCAACGAGGCAAGAGCGACTGGCGTAAGGTGCCGTACCATCCAGTGGCAGACAGACATCCACTGACAACAAAGGGAAAGAGGAGAGTTTTCAGCGACCTAGGCTAGACCAATTACGGCATAAGCGACCCACATGGTTGAAGAAGAAACCCACGGAAAGAGTGGGCAGAAAAATAAAAAACAATAAATATTCGAGGAAAATTACCTACTGGAGAAGTAATGATGCGTCCCGTTAAGCGGAAATGTGTGTGCGTGGGAGAGACCTCTGACTTGGGGACTTTCCAGGGACAAGAACCTTCGATCAGTGGCTCACTAATCCCGGCCACGCTAGTCCTAATCCGCCTAGCCCGTAAAAAATCTGGAAAAAAAGGAAAAGGGAAAAAAGGAAAAGGAAAAAAAAAAAAAAAAGTGGGCTTACGCACAGGGAAAGTTGCCCGCCCGTTGGAGCTTCAGGACGTGTTTGTCCTGGTCCCGTGAAATTCATACTCCCCCCTCAATATTAAAGCGCCCATTCTCCCTGCCCACCTCGCTCTCATTTCCCCTCTCCTCTCTTCCTTTTTCTTTTCCATAGGATTGTCCGACTCTTGCCATTCCTGCCATTCATCGTTGTATCGTCTCTCATCGTTTGGGTTCGGAAAGGCTTTGTGAGCCGAAGCAACAATGGCGGAGCGGAGGATTTCCTATGCTCCTGACGTCGAGAATGGTGACCATTCTCGTCCCACTGACCTGAACGAAGGTGCTACCCTCGACGAGTATGCTGCTCTGAACCGCTACATCTCGACCGCTCGGGACAAGCGTCGCGGCTCGACCTCCAGCGCCGGAGCTCTTAGCTTGAAGAAAAACACAAAGCCCTGGTACAAGTTCTGGTCCAAGGGTGATGGTGAGGGTGCCGAGGAGGGCTTCGTTTGCCCTGAGGATTGGCTCGAGACCGACCTCGCGACTGGTCTCCCCTCGAGCCAGGTCGAGCCTCGCCGCAAGCGCGGTGGTTGGAACGAGTTGACCACCGAGAAGACCAACTTCTTCATCCAGTTCATTGGTTATTTCCGTGGTCCTATTCTCTATGGTAAGCACACCACTCTTCAAAAGACTGCGCTTCAACCCGGATCCCGGCTCTAATACAATGGCTACGTATAGTTATGGAATTGGCTGTTCTCCTCGCTGCTGGTCTGCGTGACTGGATCGATTTCGGTGTCATTATCGGTATTTTGCTGCTCAACGCTGTTGTGGGTTGGTACCAAGAGAAGCAAGCTGCCGATGTTGTCGCTAGCTTGAAGGGTGACATTGCTATGAAGGCTGTTGTTAAGCGTGACGGTGTCGAGAGTGAAATCCTCGCCCGTGAACTTGTTACTGGTGATATTGTACGACCCACAATTCTTGCTTAAGCTATTGAGCTCGTGCTAACATTCCTAGGTCATCATCGAGGAAGGTACTATCGTCCCCGCTGATGTTCGCCTGATCTGTGACTACGACAAGCCCGAGGGCTTCGAGACCTACAAGGAATATCTCGCCACTGCCAACGATGACACCCTCAAGGAGAAGGATGACGAGGATGACGATGGTGGTATTGAAGCTCGCCTCGGTGTTTCTCTCCTTGCTGTTGACCAGTCCGCCATCACTGGTGAATCTCTCGCTGTCGACAAGTACATGGCCGACACTTGCTACTACACCACTGGTTGCAAGCGCGGTAAGGCCTACGGTATCGTTACTGCCACCGCTAGACAGTCCTTCGTCGGTAAGACCGCTGCTCTCGTCCAGGGCGCCAAGGACCAGGGCCACTTCAAGGCCGTCATGGACAACATCGGTACTTCTCTGCTCGTTCTCGTCATGTTCTGGATTCTCGCTGCTTGGATTGGTGGTTTCTACCGTCACCTGAAGATCGCTACCCCCGAATGGTCCGACAACACCCTCCTTCACTGGACTTTGATCCTCCTCATCATTGGTGTTCCCGTCGGTCTTCCCGTTGTGACCACCACCACCCTCGCTGTCGGTGCTGCCTACCTTGCTGAGCAGAAGGCTATCGTCCAGAAGCTCACTGCCATCGAGTCTCTTGCTGGTGTCGACATTCTCTGCTCCGACAAGACTGGTACCCTTACTGCTAACCAGCTCAGCATCCGTGAGCCCTACGTCAACGAGGGTGTTGATGTCAACTGGATGATGGCTGTCGCTGCTATCGCTTCCAACCACAACGTCAAGAACCTCGACCCCATCGATAAAGTTACTATCCTTACTCTCCGCCGCTACCCCAAGGCGCGTGAAATCCTCGCTCGTAACTGGGTTACCGAGAAGTACACTCCTTTCGATCCTGTTTCTAAGCGTATTACTACCATCTGTACCTGCGACGGCGTTCGCTACACTTGCGCCAAGGGTGCCCCCAAGGCCATCCTTAACATGTCTGAGTGCTCTGCCGATGAGGCCGCCAAGTTCCGTGAGAAGGCTGCTGAATTCGCTCGCCGTGGTTTCCGTTCTCTCGGTGTCGCTGTCCAGAAGGAGGGTGAGCCCTGGCAATTGCTCGGCATGTACCCCATGTTCGACCCCCCTCGTGAGGATACTGCCCACACCATCGCTGAAGCCCAGCACCTCGGTCTCTCCGTCAAGATGTTGACTGGCGATGCTCTTGCCATCGCCAAGGAAACTTGCAAGATGCTTGCCCTCAGCACCAAGGTCTACGACTCCGAGCGTCTCATCCACGGTGGTCTTGCCGGCTCTGCCCAGCACGATCTCGTTGAGAAGGCTGATGGTTTCGCTGAAGTTTTCCCTGAGCACAAGTACCAGGTCGTCGAGATGCTTCAGCAGCGTGGTCACTTGACTGCCATGACTGGTGACGGTGTCAACGATGCTCCTTCTCTCAAGAAGGCCGATTGTGGTATTGCTGTCGAGGGTTCCACCGAGGCCGCCCAGGCTGCTGCCGATATTGTCTTCCTTGCCCCTGGTCTCAGCACCATCGTCGATGCCATCAAGCTTGCCCGTCAGATTTTCCAGCGTATGAAGGCTTACATTCAGTACCGTATTGCTCTGTGTATCCATCTTGAACTTTACCTTGTCACCTCCATGATCATCATCAATGAGACTATCAAGGCCGACCTTATTGTCTTCATCGCTCTGTTCGCTGATTTGGCCACCATTGCTGTTGCCTACGACAATGCTCACTTCGAAATGCGCCCTGTCGAGTGGCAGTTGCCCAAGATCTGGGTTATCTCCATTGTTCTCGGCGTCCTCCTCGCTGCTGGTACCTGGGTCATGCGTGCCTCTCTCTTCCTTGACAACGGTGGTATCATCCAGAACTTCGGTTCTCCCCAGCCCATGCTCTTCCTGGAAGTGTCTCTCACTGAGAACTGGCTCATCTTCGTCACTCGTGGTGGTAAGACCTGGCCCTCGTGGCAGTTGGTTGGTGCCATCTTCGTTGTCGATGTTCTTGCCACCCTGTTCTGTGTCTTCGGTTGGCTCGCTGGTGACTACCAGCAGACCAGCCCCCCGGCCTCCCACGACTTCTCCGTCAACAACGATGTCGACATTGTCACCGTTGTTGTCATCTGGGCCTACTCGATTGGTGTCACGGTCATCATTGCCGTGGTATACTACATCCTCACCATCATCCCCGCCCTTGACAACCTGGGCCGCAAGAACCGCTCTGTTGTCGACACCAAGATCGAGAACCTGCTTGGCCACCTCTCCAAGCTGGCTATCGAACACGAAGTTGACTCTCACGGCAAGTCACGATACACCCTTGGCGCTCGCGCCGAAGCTGAAGAGGATGATGAGTAAACGCTTCTGCTTCGACGCTCATTCCAATTTCCTATCATCTGGATATCACTTGCTCATACATGCATAAGCTGGCTCTCTAGCTTTTTTACCCGTATTATAGACTTTTTTCCCTTTTATTACCCTTGCTCTAAGTTGATAGAGTCAATCTTTTCTTCTTTACATGTATGTATGTGATTAATAGTGATAAATTTAGTGAATCAAGGGTTCAAGAAAAACTTCGTCTTCTCGGCTTCTTACTCTTAGGTTAGTAGAAATCTGCCAAGTAAGAACTCATCTCCGAGCTCATCATTACTTGCCCAATCAACCATTGTGGGGGAGGTCGCGTGCGCACATAGAGACGCTAAGACATCGTGTAGTCGCATGTTGTCCACCAAGTTCCTCCTATGAGTTGCCTTTCTTGTTTGGTATAGATCGGCCGAGAAGCTCCATCATTGTACAGTATCTACTATCTACGCACAAACATCATTTCGTGCGGTGTGCTCGTGCGCTTCCAACTTTTTTCGACTAGGCGTACTCTCGGAGACTCACCGAGGTTGTTCCTGGCGGCTCCACCAACAGTGCAGCTTAACCTTCAGGGGGCTCCCGAGTCCCGCCAACTAAATTGCTCCGATGGTTGAGCTCCGGTGGGCTACGACTTAGTAAAAGTTGGAGCTCCGAGCTATTATCCTTGATGACGAATTGACAATTGTTTGAGAAGCGGCCTGGGTCTCGGAGGCGTAACGTGTAACATTCTGCGTCATGTCATGGCGGCTGTTATCTTTGATGTTTGATGCTAATCGATACTGCTAATAGAAACACTGGCCGACGGGATCCTGAGGCGCAAAGACGCAACTTGAAGTTGTACTTCCCCCTCATCGAAGGATGTAGCTGTCGGATTTTTTTTTTTTACAAACACATCACAAGTATTATTGCGGGATCTTGGTTTGGCGCATGTATACTCCATTTCTAAACTCCTGACAGGCGGAATCCATTTTCCCGCTATACAATGCCCGCGCAATTTTCCGTCCGCTCGATTGCTAGAATCTTCCCAGCACCGGGCTGATCATCCCGTCCGCGACTCCGATACGCGTGCATTTGGACGAATCTTGCCATTGTGCTCAGGCCATGAGCTTCGTATGCTTTGTTTGATTAGGACAATGCTTGTGAGGACGGGTTGATGCCTTCTTCATCCCGGCGGTCCTCTCCCCGCAATTTCTCCAGACACACACGAGATTTTCCGGGGATGAGGGCCAGTCATGTTGGATACTGCGCCTATAAAATGTCGTTGAAGGTGCAGATTTGAAGACTGCGCAATAGCTTTGATTAGCCGATGTAAGATGACCAAATTATCCTACTGGGGCTTTCTCTCTCTTAATGCGCTGTTGGCATGCGCAGCTAGTATACCATCAGCCAGCCATCGCAATTGCCAGAGATCGCTCAAAGCATGCCCCGACGGAACAGTGATTGTCTCCGGAACCAATCCCAGGGCTCATTTTTCGACCGTACAGGCAGCGATTGAGTCACTACCGCATGACAATAGCAGCCACACAATCCTTGTCCTGGCAGGAGAATACACAGAGCAACTCAACGTCACCCGCCCTGGTCCGGTCACTCTGCTCGGCGAGACAAGCCATCTTACGGATGCTTCGAAGAACCAAGTGACCATCACCTGGGCGCAGGCCAACCAGGACAACACGGGCCAAAGTGTTGACAATGTCTTCTCCAGCGTTTTGGTCGTCGCTCCGACCCTTGACTCGAGTTACACAGGCTCCGGTCCCACGGGGTATCCAGTGCCTGAAGACACGCCCTTCGGGAACAGCGACTTTCGCGTGTACAACATTGACTTTACAAACACCTGGGCTGACTACTCGGACGGTCCAGCCCATGCGCTTAGTCTTAGCAGGGCCAATGGTGGTTTCTATTATTGCGGGTTCTATTCATACCAGGATACCGTAGGTCGTCTTTCTCGCTTTCAGATCGAAGAAACTAATTAGTGCAGGTCTACGTGGGCAAACTAGGCAATGCATACTTTTATAAAAGTATTATAGCTGGCCAGACAGACTTCCTTTACGGCTTCGGCACCGCATGGATCCAATCGTCGGATGTGCTCCTCCGCAACTGCGGCGGTGGCATCACAGCGTGGAAAGGAACTAACACCACCTTTGAGAACAAGTATGGCGTCTACATTGTCGATTCCTCTGTCAAAGCCGCCAACGCTTCGATTGCACCTGATATCGTTGGCCAATGCGCCCTCGGCCGGCCATGGAACAGCCTACACCGATCCATATTCGCAAACACCTACGAGGATGGCAGCATTGATCCAGCTGGATACATCGATTGGGTTGTTGACGGCGTAAGCCGCCTCACAAGCGATACATTTATGGCTGAATACCGCACATTCGGACCGGGATTCAACGCAACTGGCCGCGCCTCTACCAATGCCACAATCGTCCTTTCCCCAAAGGAGTACACTCCGTATGACTCTCCGCGGAAGGTCTTCCAAACTCCAGATGGCAAAGCAGGAAACATCGACTGGATTGATTGGCACGCATAGCCTGATGGGAGTATGTCCCCAGGTATTGTACATAGCGATCATCCCACAATTCAACCAGAAACCTTTTTCAACTCCCCTTTCCTAGCTAAATACGCGGCTCCTGTATCCGCCCAAACTTCATAAACTCGAACCTTCAACGGCCCCCCATCTTCATCATTCTCCTTCGCCAGCGATATCCGATACGCAAACCTCTCATCCCATTTCTCCCCTGTCTCCTTCGCCACAAACGTTGCCCTCCCCCTCAAAGCCACAGCCATACTCTCGACATCAACAACCCACTCCTTCTCGTCGTCAAAGCTCATTGACTCAATCCCGAGAAACTCGTTAATGATATTGAAATAATTCGTTATGCCATCGCGGCCTGTAAATTTACGCCCCAGGAATGGGGCGAGAGACTGTAACCCGTGTTCGTGGGCCTGTGGTGGCGGGCATATGGTGAATGTTGAGAGGAGTGTGGGTAGGTCTGCGCCTGTTGAGAAAGCCTTGCAGAGGGCTTGTGTTGCGGATATGAGGTCGTTTCGGGAGTACATTCTTGTATCTTGTTTTCCCACCTCTTTTCTGAAGTAACACAGTGGCTTTGGAATGGATATGTGGTTTGGTTGAACGTGAAGTTTAAGTAAAGTCGTGGTTGATGACGTAGTGGTAACAACATTCCTATATAAATAATGATGTAGGTCCAGACCAATGCCTAGAGGTGCTATTTTTTGAGGAATTTCTCTAGAGTCGTACTCTACTATTGGTGGAACATAGGATCTGAAAAGCGTCGCTACTCTCGTTATGAGCCGGTAATATAACCGGGTAGTAGTATTACATGGCATTTGGGTTACGAGCACATAGAGTAAAAATGGAGGCATTCTCGGAGCTAACAAGACGTAGCTGCCAGTTATGATATAGAAAAAAGAAGTGCTAGATACCACCTGCCCAAAGCAACTCCCCTTTTAATAGACCCTCGGAACTCCGCGCCGCCAGCAGTACCAATTCACTGGGCAATGTAGAAGATATGATAACAACTTGAAGACCCGAACTGAATAGAGCAGACTACTGCCGCCATGACTTCCCGCAGTTCATACACGTGCAGAATAATGTCATCGGTTCATCGGCACTGCGTGTTTGGGCTTCCGTATATGTCACCTTGCGTTGTCCACATTTGCCGCATTGCAGGCTTGTACTAATACTGCGTTCAGCCTGAGCCACCATTGCCTTGTCCATGTTCTCCTTTTGGATTTTGGCATCCTTTTCGCGCTGCTCTGCAGAACGGAGTTCGTCATGCGACATCTTCACAAAGTGTTCGGGTGTCACTTCATTGCTTAGCACGCGCACTCGGAGTGTTGGGTTGGACTTGTTTTTGAGGTTCTGGAAGAGGCTGCGGATTTTGGTGCGATAAGGCTCTTTCGTTTCAGGCCCGAAGGCGTTAAATGCGGCCGCTTCAACGGCTGCTGCCTTTGCTAGCACTGCTCTCGGTGATTCCGTCGAGTTCAAGCACAGTCCATCATACATAAGGCCGATGCAGTTATCGCGCGCTCGGTTGCCAGTCTGGTTGGTGTCAATACCATCCGCCTTCCAAGTCCGCTTGTCTGGGGCCACTGTGAGTTTCGAAAGCTTATCGGATGGAGTTGCGCTGGCTGGCGACGCGGTTCCATTCTGCGGTGGGCGAGGGGATGCACTAGATCGTTGGCTACCTCCTGCTGACCCACTGGCCTTCTGCTTGTTTACTTCATTTCGCCACTTGGAGACAATCTCGCTCGATAACCGCGCGACCTCGGGCGACTTGTGCTGCTTGAATTTGTTGACTATGATACCGACACGAGTCGAACGCAATAGATCTTCCGAAGCCTTGACACCCGATTGTAACTCCTTTAGTAGCGACAGTATGTTGGTGGCGGGTTCGTTTTGAGTTGCTGCCTTTGTCAAGGCCTTCGCCTTTAGCTCGATTTCCTTTGCTTCCATGGCGACCGTGTTGATGGAGAGATATCGCCGATGAGATAACCGGGTTGGACAGATAACTGGATAGATCACAAGGTTAGAGCTTTGAGAATCTAAGTAAGCTAGAAATGATGCAAAGCGCAAAGCATAGATTATAGGCAGAGCCGAAGAAATCTAAGCGCTAGGTGCGCTGATGTTGAATTCACCATAGTTTGGCCAGGGCGTATAATTTTTGATCTCAAACAGCTGCGGGACAGTCGCACGTGCCCGGGATGTTGACCCGCAAGTCCCAAATATCTCCAAGGAGAAAGAAGCATGGTAGCTCAGGGTTATTGAGAGCGTGGTGCCGACCCTGATATCAATCACATAGCGAGGGGATAAAGCAGTGAAATGAGATCACACTTACCCTGTCGAGGTGACAAGGTGGACTCCGGATCTGGGCCGGGTTTTCACAAGTGATGTCCACAGAGATGAGATGAGTCAGCGCTCGTGAAGAGAGACAGATGCGCTGAGACGCCGCTACGTAAGGAAAGGATGGCACAGGGACGAGATCTAGGACTTGTTAGAGATAGAGAAACTGGCAGCATGGAAGATGGCAGCGACGGAAGACAAGCTCCGAGTCTCTGGCGGAGTGCCAAGCTTTTAATTGCCTGTTTGGGACTAGCCGAACCCTCTTCAAACGACAAAGTATAGCGAACAACGGATGATTAGGTGGCATGTTTATTAACTTTCTAAGGGTTATATACATCATTGATGGGGCTAATAACATTGTGTGCATGGGTACTGATAGAGGAAGAATGACCTTGGGTTCCTGTACCCTTTGTCTCGTGGATATGGGAGAGCGTTGTGTTGTGTCGAGGCTTCATGGCGAGATAGAAGAGCACGGTGTAAACGGACAGATAGACGACTTAGCGTGGTCTTATCGCGGTTCGGTAGACATTGCTTTGAGACAGACACGGCATGGAGAAGCTGCTGTCTCGAGAATCTTCGTAGCAAGTCCGAGCACCGTGAGCTTGTCAACAAACTGCCTGCGGGCAATGCTCATATCTGTTAACAAAACCCACAATGCCGGGGAGTAGAAGATCGGGTTGTTTTCTAGACGGCTTTGGGGAGCAAGTCTCTTAGCTTGGTTATTAGAGACCTGTCTTTCCCAAGGCCTCGGCCAGCTTGTTGACCTCCTGGTCATCCACTTGAGCAACCATTTCATTCTCTGCCTTCTCGGTGTCTTTAACGAGCTTCTCAGCCTTCTCTTCCTCTTCTACTATTTCCTCCTCCTCCTCCTCCTCTTCATCGCTCTCTTCCTCCAGCTCGTCGAGCTCGTCAATGCCCCACATATCTTCAGGATCATCGTCCTTGCCGTGATCTTCTTTTCGAGCCTCTAGAAGTTCCCGTAGTTCAGTCACGTTATCATCATCCTCCTCAAACTTGTTTCCATTCAACTCAATCCGGCGCAGTGCGGGGAGTGCAGTTTTCGCCGCATGCAAGAACTGTTGAACACTCGCGGCTGAGATCTCGTTGTACTGCAAGCGAAGAGTCTCCACTTTTAGGTTCTTACCCTCGGCAAGGGCCTGTGCGACCTTGATACCACCGCGGGCAGAAAGTAGACAGTCGCCAACACCAAGTTCGCGAAGGGAAGGCCATCCACCAACAACGCTAGCAAGAGCAGTGGACCCAGTTACAGTGAAGGTATTATCCTGCAAATCGAGAACCTCGAGCGCAGTAGCGTGACGAAGACCCTCCTTTAACAGGTAAGAGATACCCTCCTGTCTGATGCCATTTTGTGTCATCTTCACGGACCGTATACCGGCGGCGTGGACCTCATATGCACGTGCCCAGGCCTGCATGCTACCATTCTCCAGTCGGTTCCTTCCGCAAACAATGCTTTCCAGAAGAGGGACCTCCTTTCCTTGTTTGCGCGCTTCTTTCTTGCGCTCTGCAAGCTCGGTAAGCGCCTTAGCGATATTAGACCCAGCTTCGGGGCCCATACCATTGTTGTTCAAGATCAAATGGCGAAGAGGGGTGTGGCGGGAGAGGAAATCGACGAGAGGTTTCTGGGTGTTGGCACCGAAAGCATTGTCGGAGAGGTTGACAGTGTGGAGAGTCGAGATACCGAGGAGAGCATTAAGAAGGAAGGTAAGCGCAGCTGGAATCTCGCTGAGGAGACGGGATGTGAAAATATCGGCAAGCTCGGCCACCTCGAGGTTCTTTTGCGTGGACAGGACGGCGGCAAGACGTTCGGACGCTGGGACACCCAAAGTGTTTCCGCCAAGGCGAATCTCAGTGTAGTCGGTGCTTTCGAGGAGAGGTTTGATATGGGCTTCGAAATCTCCAGCTGTGTCGAGCTTGAGACCCTTGCCCTCGAGAGAGAAGATCTTTGGAGGGGCCATGGCGGGGTAGATTTCAGGGGCAGAAGGTTAATCGATGATATAATAGGTAAGGGTTGGTGGGTATTTGTGAGATTTAATTGAATTTATAATAAAGTATCAGAACAATTAAGCTGATTATGCAAAATTCAATAAACGTATTAGGGAAGAGATTGTTGATCGAAGAGCACAAGACTCGGACAGTCCAAAGCCGCAGCACCGAGATAAAAAAAACGGCCTACACAGCTGAAAGACCACCAATCGCCACTCCGGCCACCTAAGTAGCCCACCTCCGCAATTTCTTTGCGATGCGCCCAGTATTAATAATCAAGCACGTCTTCGTCAATTGAGATCCAGACGAGGCCAGACACCGTTAACACTCTCTTGCAGACTGCAATTCTACTTATCGCTCTTTCTAAGTTTCAGTTCTCGACATGTCGTGGCTTTTTGGTCCATCCAACAGTCAGCATAATTCAGACACGTCTCCATGCGGGGATGATTTGCTAACAATTGGATCCAGGCGCTGCTGAAAAGACGTCCGTCTCGGTCGCAGCCGATGTGCCTGCAGAGAAACCAAAGGTGTGTGCCTGCGCATGGTTCTAGTCGTCAAAACAAATCAGCTTAGTCCTGACTAACATTCCATGATTCTTCCGTCGCTAGCCATGCTGCGTTTGCAAGCCCGAAAAGACAGCACGAGACGACTGCATGCTCTTCTCGAAAACCGATGACCCGACACAGGAGTGCAGATCTTTGATCGAACAGTACAAATCCTGTATGGCCAGCTATGGGTTCAAGGTCTAAGCCCTTCTATTTCAGAGAATCCCTCTGCCGCTCGCGCTTCGGTCAATCCATCCACGGGGTCATGGCTACGCAGCGAGACAGCGAATAATCTGTGTTTGTTCTGTACATTATAAGTTTGAGACACCGTGCGATTGTGCGGTGCTTCTGCGGCTTTTGTGGCATCGGCTCGGTGTTACGGTTATGGGTTTACTAGTAATAGGCGCCATTGTACATTAGTTTGCATTTGAGAAACCAATAGAGACATCTCCCTATCATAGCGTGCCGCCTAAGCTGATCGCCTGGCATTGTTCGATATGTGGTTAGTTAAATATTGAAGTCAGACTGGATTTCAAAGCCCGGATCTATCCATACAACTGTGAAGCTTTGAATCACTGGGGTATCATTTATGGTCAATCGCAATTCTAAATGTGTCTATATGAAAGGCTGTCACTGATTCTTTTTCCGATCTTCTTCTATCCGAGTATCCAGGCGCTGACTCTGGACAATCAACCTCCACAAACACCAAAGGTACGAAATTCCAAAGCCTCCAGCGCCGATGAGAACGTTGATGACAACCCATAAGTCCGGCTTTTCTGGTGGAGGGAGGACAAACGCTTCCAACACATGCCATGCGAGCATAGCAAGATAAAAGGTAGTATGGGTTAATTTCGTGATCAGGTGCGGCTCAGCAGCCGTACCCGTCTCGTCAGACAATTTCTGGCGGCGGTATATCTGCCACGATGTCGGGGGTAGGCCCAGTAGGTAGGCCCAGAAAATTGTCATAACGAAATATGGCACTTGAAGGCCGTCGCGCTTGAGAAGCGGGTAAAGCGTCCATGAACCAAGCATATTCGCCCAGCCCACCCAAGACCGCGTATCCTTATTGAGACCTCCGTCACCGGCGAGAAGAAGCGTCATTGGAAGTAAAGGCAATAATACGCTTTTCTCATGGACCTGGAACGAAAAAAGAAAAAATCCCCAAGCAACGGTGGCAAAGGCGGGAAGCAAAATCGAAGCCCGCGGATGGCGAAAGATGATCCCGCAAGGTATCGAAATCGAAGCTAGAGTAGCGCCAAGTGACAAGCGCTTCAAAAAGTCGCTCTCAAATCTGTGCAGTTTATAGAAAGTGTGAATAGCGCACCAAGCGTTCGCCACTTTGTCCTCAAACAAACCACGAGAAAATGGAAGGATTCTGTGGATGACTTGTGTAATTTGAAAGAGGATAGCATATAATGATGAGGTCTTGTCCAAATCAAACGGAAGAACATGAAGCAGAGGAGGCTCTACTATGGACGTAATGTTCCTCTTCGCTTCGAGCCCAGTTGCTCCTAGAAGGAGAGGGAGGAGTAGTACAGCGAAAGTGGCGAGGGTAACAATTGATATGCATATAAGGCGGATTGGTCGGAACCGTGGGATGAAGCAAACGCCTAGAAGAAATGCGAACATAACCGGGGCATAGTATAGGGCCATTTGCTTGAACCCTAGGGCCCCGCCAAAGAAAATGCATGCCCAGAGCATTCGCCCTGCCATTATAGCATCCAAGCTCGCAACAAATAGGCCTAGCATCACCGTGTTGAATTGAAAGTGGCCATGGTCAATAAGTATTGTAGCTGGCTGTAGTAAAATGGCGCTCAGTGCAATAGAAGCCGACCATACGGGAACCGCTTGCATCCGAGTATATCGGCGCAGGAAGGTGACAATGGCGGGGACGTAGACCAGATACTCGGAGACAATGACAGTTGCACGCATGAAAACTTTCAACAGTGGATCTTCAAGGCCGCGGGAGTCATCTAGGGCAAACCAAGTAGGGTCAAACACGGAACCACTACCTCTGTTAGAATACGCCAAAAAGAACCAAGTAAAGCACACCCAAGTTGGATAAGGGACCTACATCTTTCCCAGAAGCCAGCTATGGTATGCCGTTAATGGTGGATAATCTAGTCCCCAGTACTGTAAATCGTATGTATACCACTTGTAACGAGGTAATTGGATGGTTATCTCCATCCAATGACGTTGTGCCTCGAAGTCACCGTGCATTGGAGGGATTTGAAAACCTTCTCATGATTAGTCGCGTACTAGACACGACCAAATGCGACAGATACTCACCTGAATAACCCCACAGACTGACAGCCCAGCGAAACAGTCCAACTGCCATCAGAGTAAGAGGAAGAACAAGCCATTGCGATACCCCGGCCCGAGCACCCCACAGGAAAGACACTAAAGGAAATGCGGGCGTAGACTTTCCCTCCCCAGCGTCCACTATTAGTGAGTTGTTGGAACCGGCAAAGAGGGAGGCAGACTTTCTCTTCTTGCGCGGACGATAGGAAGCGGTACTGGAAGCAGCCATACTTAGCATAACAAAATCTATTTCGAGCCCATTGATCCAAGAGAATATGCTTCGTCAAAAGAGAAAAGGAAAGAAAAGAAAGTTGCAGGGGACGGCGCTGGCGAAGGTCGAATGGTGGTCAAGCTTGCTCGATGTTGGTTAAAAGTACCTCCCTGAAGTCTCCACTGGGCAGAGTTCCTAGACTAAACCAGTAATAGCAGGCGGTGGGCGAGTTTTTTTTTCCTGCTAGCCTTCGATTTTTTTTTTCCCCTTATCAGAAGCAGTTTCCTCGAAGGCTCCAAAAAATTTCCTTCCTTCCACCAACTTCCTAGCTTTTATCTGTCTTCCTCAAGGAAGCAAGCTTTGCCTTACTCTCTTGGATCAACACTTCGATTTGACTTTCCCCAGTTGAATTCTACTTTATCTTACTGACGCGGTCGCGCAAGCTGTATCATTTCAGGTACGCATCAACAGACACCGTGTTTGTGGGCTTTTACACCGAGGGCTGTGGGCTGTAGCATCTATTCTGTGGGATCTTGCCGATACTATCGTGGGTTCTATATCATAGACAGTTGCATAACCTGTCCGTTTCTGTGGGCTTGAACATTGTCCGTTGTGGGTTACTTGTGGGCGTCCGGGGTTTACCTCCAGCTGTGAACAAACTCAGCTGGTCTATTATTGAACTTTGTGGGATCTTCAAATCGGGTGATTGAGGGATCAGAGGGCTAGCCGCACTATTGCCTTACATCAAACATACATTCTCAGGTATGCTGCTCTTCGTGCTTTCGAACACACAGACTGACCCGTTTCCTTATTAGAGTCAAAATGTCGAAGACCAAGTCCGTTACCAAGAAGGGCTCCGAAAAGCCCGTTGACAAGTCCTTGAGCAAGGTCAAGGATGCTGGCGTCACCAAAGCTGCTCAGTCGCCCAAGGCCAAGAGCAAGCAGATCGCTCGAGAGGTCGCTGCTAAGGGAGAGAAGTCCAAGCGCAAGAAGAAGGAGCCTACTCCTAGCAGCAGTTCCGAGTCCGAATCTGAGTCCGAGTCTGACTCCAGCTCTAGCGAAGACGAGAAGCCCGCCAAGAAGGAGGTGAAGAAGCCAGCAAAGAAGGAAGCTGACTCATCCTCTGAATCCGACTCGAGTGATGAGGAGATGAAAGATGCTTCCAGCAGCGAGAGCGAGAGCGAGAGCGAGAGCGAGAGCGAGAGTGAGAACGAGGAGGAAAAGAAGCCCGCCAAGTCAGTCAAGGCCGAACCCAAGGCTGCTAAGAAGGCTGAATCGAGCGACCCTGAATCCTCCGACTCTGAGGAATCCGACTCCGACGATGAATCTTCTCAAGAGGAGGCCCCCAAGGCTGACGCGGCCGAGTCCAGCGATAGCGATGATTCCGATTCTGAGAGCGAGGAGGACGTTCCCGTAAAGGCCAAGAAGGCCGACACAAAGGCTTCCAAGGAAGATTCCGATTCTGAATCTTCTGATTCTGACAGCTCAGACTCCGAGTCCGAGTCCGAGGAGAGCGACGAGTCCGCCAAGGAATCGAAGAAGCGCAAGGCCGAGGAAGAACCCGCTGCTGTCTCTAAGAAGTCCAAGACCGAGGAAACTACTGAGGGCGCTTCGGCCAATCTCTTCGTCGGCAACCTTTCGTGGAACGTTACCGAAGAATGGCTTCAGCAGGAGTTCGAGAGCTTCGGGGAGCTCTCTGGTGTGCGCATTATGACCGAGCGCGACACTGGCCGTTCGCGCGGGTTCGGCTATGTTGAATTCGCCAGCGCTGCTGATGCCGCCAAGGCCTATGAATCGATGAAGGACACCGAAATCGACGGCCGCAAGATCAACCTTGACTACGCTACCGGCCGCCCCGCCAACAAAGACCAGGGTGGTTTTAAGGAACGTGCTCAAAACCGTGCCCGCTCCTTCGGTGACCAATCCAGCCCTGAGAGCGACACTCTGTTCGTTGGAAACCTACCCTTCGGTGCCACAGAGGACTCGGTGCACGAGGTATTTGGGTCCTCCGGAACCGTTTTGGGCATTCGTTTGCCAACCCACCAGGAATCTGGCCAACCTAAGGGCTTCGGCTATGTGCAGTACTCATCCGTGGATGAGGCTCGCCAGGCATTCAACGACCTCCAAGGAGCCGAGATCGACGGCCGCCCTGTCCGTCTGGACTTCAGCACCCCCCGTGCCAACAACGGAGGTGACCGTGGTCGTGGTGGTGGTCGTGGAGGCTTCGGAAGTCGCGGCGGTGGTCGCGGTGGCCCTCGCGGCGGTGGCGGTCGTGGAGGCCGTGGCGGTTTCGGCGGGCGCGGTGGTTCTGGCGGCGCTCCTAACCGTGCTAAGGGGGGAATCCCTGAGTTCAAGGGCACCAAGGTGACCTTCTAAATGTTGAAGACACTGGCTACAGGATTTCTTTTTTTTTTTTTTACTGGGTTTCTCGTGGTAATGTCATGCTATAAACTCTTGAGTTAATTTTGGGAAAAGTTTTTATTCACCGTTTGTTATTCTACACCCATGTCGCACGGAACTAGTCTTTGAATTGAGCCTGAGATAGAACTCTACTAGTACTACTCCGCGTAATACAATCATTCTCTCATGCTTCAAACTTCAATGCTCCACCATTCC
This sequence comes from Aspergillus ustus, assembly GCA_000812125.1. Classification (NCBI taxonomy): domain Eukaryota; kingdom Fungi; phylum Ascomycota; class Eurotiomycetes; order Eurotiales; family Aspergillaceae; genus Aspergillus; species Aspergillus ustus. Next base: position 890,276 of record JOMC01000025.1, read on the forward strand.
AAGGTTGATACAAACATCAGGGCCCAAGTCTCGGCGTGCTCGCGGGCTGACGACTGATACCTCCGAGGCTCCGATTCTCCACCTCTTCGATTTATCTGATCTACTGTCAAAAACACCCTTCTTAATATTTGTGGACCTTTCCCGCCTTTCTCCTTGTGGTGGCGCTCTCCTGCATCTTCGCTGGACACTTCGTCACTGTCGTGTGCCGATCGCTGGTGCAGGTGGTCGAAGATAAGTCAGCTGTCATCTATCCGATGAGCCCCTCAACGTCACAGTTTCAGCACAAGCCTACTCACGCTTTCCTTTCACACCCAGGCTTTTTTGAAAGCACGGGTTTACATTCGCTCTCCTTTGAAGGCGCGTAAGCAACGGTTTGTTTGGTCCAGATATCTCGAGCGTTTGTTCGAAGTCTGGGTCGTCCCCACGAACCCCACCACAGATTATCTGGCTTGACCGCTGCTCCTTGACGGTTGAACCACCAGGTAATCGGTCCTCTTTTCCCCCTTGTGGGCTGACTATCCTTTGACTCTTGTTCCCTATCGTCGTCCCAAGCATCCTTCTTTGTATCCTTCTCATCCTCTTGCCTCACTTAACAGTATTATTGGGTCTCTCCACGCTGACTTGATTTACAGCATAATGCAGCCAAACCACTATGACCTCCTAGGTCATGTGCAGGATGAACCCAGAGGCACTGCTGGCCGACTGATGCGGGATACAGTGCAGTCACGTACAAACACGCCGATGAGATCAGAAGGTGAGTATGGATCTCGATATCCTGTTGCCCTTCCCCTGCTGTCTTGACCCCCTCTTGAACTGTGCACATCTCTGGTATTACTTATAGCATCATGTACTCACTCCAATATTATATAGATTCGTGGATCGAGGTCGCATCACAACCGTCCTCCTCATCGCTGTCATCAGCTGCTACCACTGACGACATCGTAACCACCGGCCTTCGTGTTCAGCAAACAAATTCTAGCCACCATCATCGCCGCAGCCGTCGACGGCGTCTGCAGCACCTGGCGGCTGTGACTACTGCGCACATCGAATATTCATCCCACGAACCAAGCAGCAGTCAAGATGAATATGAAGAAAGCGAGAGTGAATCAGATCACGTTATGACTAGCTCGAACGAAGATGTCGCTCGTCCGCCTCCAGTTTATCCTCCAATCAATTCGGATATTAGCCCTTCTAGTGACGAAGATGATAGCTCGACGGCGCTTGGCATGGGCATAAGCTCGTCTCCATTTGTTCCTCAACCGAACGTTTTCTCCCACCCGCCCGTTTCCGAGAACCCATCTTGGACTAGGGCCACCGAAGTACACCGTTCGCGACCTATAAGCGATGTTTCCACGTCAAGCCGTAGGACTGCGATCCGAAGGAACTCCCAAGCCAGCCTGCGTCCAACTCGGCGACCGTCCAGTCAACAGCATAGTCCTTATAATGTCATTTCGCCGTCATATCATGCGGATCATGACGCTGCACTTCGAGCTAGCCTCTCCACTTTGCTTTCTTGCGCAGCTGCAGCCCGCGGCCTACCAAAGCCAGAATCGCAACCCGCTCACACCGAACCTTCCGGAGCGCAACCATCCTCCTTTAGGTTAGTTTCAGAGTCGGTGGCAATGGGAGCAGAAGCCAGCGAAGACGGAGTCCAGTCAGAGGCTCCCTCGCCCAGATCAGACCTATCTAGACAGCTTCTGCAACCGGTATCCCCCTACCCGCCACGGGAGACCACTTCCACTAGGGCGAAGCGGCGACCGAGTGCCTCCAAGGACAGAGGATCGAGTCACTCGTCTACAAAAAAGAGTCGCCGGACCGGTAACTCGGAGACCTCGTCAGCGGTGATGACCTGGGTCATCAGTGCCGGTGTCGTGGTGCTTTTCTCGGCCATCAGCTTTTCTGCAGGGTATGTGCTAGGTCGGGAAGTGGGTAAGCTAGAAGCAACCAGCATAGGCTCCGTTTTGACGGATGCTGGGCCTCAGGGAGGTAGGGCGTCAGCAGCTTGCGGACAAGAAGCCGTTCGAGGTGGCTTGAAGCGTTTGCGATGGGGTGCAGCATCTACCGGATCTGGGGTCATTGCTTGAATGGGTTGATTCTTATATACATAGCACTGAGTGGTTACGTTTGGCATGCAGATGATGATCTTGATGATTGGCTATGACTCGATGATAATCTTGTATTCTTGCGACATATTCGATCATTTTTCTTTTCAGTTCCCCTTGCCCTCTCTTTCATGTTCTCTCGTGGAGCCACAACCTCACGGCGGCCGGAGCAAAAGTCTCATTCAGAACTGTCTCTGGTTTACTATGACCATTCGCGCTACTTTGCAGGAGTTTTTTCAGGTTCATGCCTTTCGCTCGTCTATATTTGATATGGTTTATTGCAGGTTATACCCACCGTCTCCGGCATTTTGCAACAATGATAATCCTGGGTTGCTAGTACTCTGATTGCAGTACAGTCGAACATCTTCCCCCTGTATAGCGTATTGTTTATAGTTGATTTATTGGTATAGAGCAGCTTTTAATTACCTCACTCAGCGCTACGCCGTATTAGTAGTTCTAGATATAATCCAAAGTCGAAAGGCTTGGCGGCCTGCTCAGTCAAATTCGAGAAACCATCCAAACGTAACAAACAAGCCTCAGGTATCTCCTCTCCATTGCGGTATTGCCACTCTGACGCCCATGTTCGCTTTTGATATCCGCGGGCGTACAATGCGTTCAGCTCAAGTAGCTATAAATCATCGCGTACGGACTAAATTATTCAGGTGTTCTTGGTGTTGTCCTGCGAAGCTGTCGTGCCCGCGTCTTCGTCGCGTCCCTCCCCGACTCCGAAATTGACTTAGTTGAAAGTCTACCCAGGTGGAACTGAATCGACAAGAAATTCTATAGAATACCTCGGAGGGCAAATAATGTCGACCCGTCACCCTACACGTCCACGTCGCATCGATGATGCCCTTTCGCAGCTCGTCGACTCCCTCACCCCTCCGCTGCCACTGTCGGCCATTCGCGACGAATACTCGGACGATGTTGAGGAAGCTCTAGGCGCGGCAGAAGAGCAGCGCCATCAAATCTTTCTTGAACGTGCTTGGCATACACTTGATACGCAAACAAACCCGGGAGATAACCCAGGTTCACCGTCCGGGAGCTTTGGCATCAACCGCCGAGGAAGTCTGGCTGGCGGAGAAAACATCAACAACGCGTCGGATTTGATAAAGCGGAAACTCCTGCGCGAGAATGCGAGCCCTGATAAAGCCGTCCGCTTCTCGAATCTATACTCTCGGCTTCTGACACAGCCTGTGCTGTCGCAAAAATGGGGGATACTATATCTGCTCTACAGGTTATCGAGCCCGGAGAATCCGGAGGAAATATTAGATGAGGACGAAAGGCCACGCAGCCCATTGATGGACCAGGCAAAGTTACAAAGAATGTTGGCAAAGGACCAGAGAGCGAGCAGCGGGTTGGCAGCAGGTTCGGATGAGGATGGCCCAGCTGTGAGCTCATCCGCATCTCAGATGGCTGCGCGTGTCGAGAGGAAAGCATCATTACGGCGGCCAGACCTAGAGGGAGAGCGCGAGCGAGATGCGGAACATGGATCAGGGTCTGAACGACTGCGTATGACCCGCCATCGTGAGTCTGGGCCAAAAGAGACTCGCGCCGACGAACCTGAGACGGAAAATGATGACGAATTATCGCGGCCTATCGAATCCAGTCTCTTACGTGACCTTCCATTTAACTTACAGGGCTTGTCTTCTTCAGACTTACGGTTCATGTCAGCCTCGACACTTCAGTTGCCGCCAGGGTTGCCGCTTCCTATGGTATCACTTTTGAACACCCTGTCTGAGCCTTGTTTATTATACCGAGGCCTTTCCACCTTCGTTGAGGGCAGTGGTGGCGGACTCATTAGCCAGAGTTTGCGGTCGGCTCTTGCAAATGAGCTCCGCTCTTACTTAGGTCTGGTAGCGACGCTGGAGAGTGAGATTCGCAGGGCACTGGCTACCCCTGACGAACCGAATGGCCTAAAGAGCGCTGTAACCCTCAAACGATGCGTAGTCTGGACGAGAGATGCAACAATGGCACTGCGGCTAATGAGTTTGATTGTGGAGGAAGCACAGAGTATGCAAGACCACAAGGATTGAGACTATTATTATCGAAGCTAACATACTATAGGCAAGAAAGGTGGCCAGTTGATATCCCTAATTCATGGCTTTTCAACGTCGCACGGGGACCCGTTTGTGTGTAAATTTGCAGAGAAACTTCTCGCCCACGTTACTAGACCATTCTACGATATGTTGCGGCTCTGGATCTATGACGGCGAGCTGTCAGATCCCTACAAAGAATTCTTCGTTGTTGAGCCAGAATTCAGACAGAGCGCGGACCCACGCCGCCTTGCGACAAGTGTTTGGGAAGATAAATACACTCTTGAAGATGTCATGGTGCCCTCAATCATTACTCAGGACTTTGCTAAGAAGGTATTCCTGATTGGCAAATCCTTGAATTTCATTCGATACGGCTGTGGCGACTCTGGATGGGTCGAGGCTTATTCCAAAGAAACCTCCAAGGAGCTGCGATATGGTGATACAGCCAGTCTCGAGACCTCGATTGACGAGGCTTATAAGGCCACCATGGCCAGATTAATCCATCTAATGGACGATAAATTCAAGCTCTTTGATCATCTCCATGCTCTGAAGAAGTATTTGCTGTTGGGCCAGGGCGACTTTATTGCTTTACTAATGGAGTCGCTTGCATCGAACCTTGACCGTCCGGCTAATTCACAGTACCGCCACACACTAACTGCCCAGCTGGAGCATGCCATTCGTGCCTCTAATGCCCAATATGACTCTCCAGATGTTCTACGGCGTTTAGACGCTCGGATGCTTGAGCTAAGCCATGGTGAGATTGGGTGGGACTGTTTCACCCTAGAGTACAAGATTGATGCTCCTGTGGATGTCGTGATCACGCCATGGGGCTCGACCCAGTATCTCAAAGTCTTCAATTTTCTCTGGCGCGTGAAGCGTGTTGAATTTTCCTTAGGCAGCACGTGGCGACGATGCATGACTGGCGCCAGGGGGGTTCTAGGAAGCGTTGGTGGCAAGGTTGGCCCTGACTGGAAGCGTGCAAGATGTGTCATCGCAGAAATGATCCATTTCGTCTCCCAGCTTCAGTACTACATCCTCTTCGAGGTCATCGAGTCGAGTTGGGACCAATTGCAGGCCTCGATTTCGAAACCAGGATGTACTCTCGATGATTTGATCGAAGCTCACACGAAATACCTCAACTCTATCACCCACAAGGGCCTTTTAGGGTCCTCGACTTCGTCAAAAAGCAGCTCCATCAACAAACCAGAAGAAAGCTTCTTGTCCCAGCTCCACCAGATCTTGAAGATAACGCTTGCCTATAAGGACGCAGTCGATGGGTTATATTCTTTCTCCGTTGCTGAGTTCACTCGGAGACAACAACTGAGCGCAAGAATTGAGACACGCACTGCTCAAGGCCAGTGGGGAGTTTCCGAACGTGATCTGCTCTCCTCACAACATAGTGCTGCACATAGGGTAGCATCTGCATCATCATCACTTTCCTTCGCTCCCAACGCCAGAGTAACTGCTGATGAAGTTGCGACTCCATCATCACTGGCAAACCACGATCTCGCCACAGACGATCATATGCTTCCATCGTTACGTACCCGACTCCAGGATTTATCAGCCGAATTCCGCTCGCGGTTGAATATACTTCTCGGCGATCTTGCCTACCAGCCTGATGTGGATATGCGCTTTCTAGGTGTGGTAATGAATTTTAACGATGTGTACGAGCCGGCTCGGAGGAGGAGAGGTGCGGGTGTCAACTCCCGGGATAAAGAGAGAGCGAGGCGAAAAGCACCACCATCCAGTGGGAGCTCAGACCCTCAGTCGCAGCAGAAGGAAGCAAGGAAAGAGAGAAAGGACACAAACATGCAGTGATTGAAGTTCGATTATTGATTTGTATGCAAGCGTAGATCAGGGTTCTAGGTGGTTTGCCTGAGTCAAGGAGAATGGTGTATCGGCATGGTAATGTAAATTATGATTATGAATCCATATACAAACTTCACTGTGAGGGGACCTCCTCTCGTGCTCTTCTGTTGCTTTCATCATTGTAGCTAGTACTTCGTACCGGGCTACTACCTAGCCTACTAGTAGGCTTATCAGTGGATCTCCTGCTATCGCTCACGTGGAAATTTTCCCCCAAAACAACCAAATCAATAATTTCAAACCATAAACTTCGCATCAACATGCCCTTCAATACCTTTTTATCCCTAAACTAAACAAGAACTGCACTCTCGAAACATCGGCGACTTCCCATACCCCATCCGTGACCGCTCAAACCTCAGGAAATCAGCCGCAATGGCTGAAGAGAAAAAATCTCGGCCGAAGCAAACGAGCTCGAGAAGAAAGCACACGAAGGATATCAACACGGAAAGTGTGAGCCACCAAAGGTCTGAAAAGCAATTAGGAGATAATGAGAAGGAAAGTGTGCCTGAGAAGGCCGCGGAGAAGAAGGAGCGCCGGAGCAAGAAGCGCACACATGAGGATAATGCGGCGAGCGCACCACAAGCTTTGAATGAGGAGAACGAGGAGCACAAGAAGAAAAAGAAGAAAAAGAACGTCTCATTTTCTGCAGGAACAAAGGAGGCCGATGGCTCAGACGGTGGCGAGGAGGAAGAGGAAGCCAAAGCTCAGTCTCCAGAGCAGGAAGACAAGGTCGAGAAAGCAGATGACGAAGACGCAGACGCGAACAAAAAGGAGAAGAAAAAGAAGAAAGAAAAACGGAGGAAGCCAGAAATTCCCGGCGCAAATGATCATACGAATAATGACTCTACGACAAAGCGGAAGAGCAACGAATCCTTGATCACCCCGATCCTTTCCTACCTTAATACATACCATAACGACCGCGCATCGTGGAAATTCCAGAAAATTCGTGAGACTCAACTCTTCAAACATGTATTATCAGTGGAGAATATTCCCGCGCAATATGATGCCGCTCTTCTTTCATACTTGCAAGGTTTGCGTGGTGAAGCTGCGAAACAACGTTTGCGCGATGTAGCTCAGGCTGCTATAAAGACGGACACTGAGGAGACGAAACCCGACGCCAATACTGAGATTCCAGATTCTTCTGAAGGTGCAGCTTCATCGCCTTTTGCCGACTATAGAAAGACCATCTACGCCTTCCGCACGAAATTGGCCGAGGGTGACCTGTCGGAGGAGCTTGGAGAGGCGTACGAGCAACTAGACGACGAACTTAGGGAAAGATATCGGAAAAGGCAACGGGCAGAGATTGTCCTTTATGCTGTTGATGGCAAAGTCTTTACTATGTCAAACCTGAAAGCGCCGCCGCAAAAAGGGAAGAATGCCTCACAGAACCAACTGGTCAACAAGAAGAAGAAGAATCGCACCGCTTTCATTGAGATTTCGAGCAGCAGTGAAAGTGATAGTGGCCGCGACAGCGATGTTGATAAGAAGGGGAAAAGCAGCAAGAAGACTAATTCAGCACAAAATCAGCCTGCAAAGAAGAAGAAGAAGAAGAATCGGACTGTAGTGGTTGAGGTGTCAAGCAGCAGCAGTGAGAGTGAGAGCGATTCCGACAGCTCATCCTCGTCTTTATCTTCTTGAGACTTGCATATATGCACGTTCCACCATATTCAACGTCCCGGAAGCATCCTAAGCCTCCTCTTCAGTTTATCTGGTGGCCATTGTTTAAAAGTTATAGATAGCAATCACGGCCTTCTCCCAACCTTGGGTGGCATACCTACAACACTGCCCTCCCATCATAATAGTATTTACAGTGCATGTAGTAGAAGAATATACTGGATATAATTGTACTTGATTATATCTCAAAAGGCCATTCTTCATAGATGCCTATCTGGTTCGTCGTACAGAGGAAGGAAGGAAGGCGGTGACTGACCTGGGCCAAATCGGGCCAGAAGCTTGAGCTTCCATCGGCCAGGCATCCTCAAGCACGCGTCCTCTGCACCTCCAGCCGCCTTCTAGCCCCCATTCCTTCTCCCTCTGCATCCGCTGATTTTGCCCTTACAACTACACTCTTTCCAAAAGCTTAGTTCTTTTTGTTGAGTGTTATCCTCAGTCACTGCAACCATGTCTGGTGAGAATCCCGAAGCATTCTGACCGATTCCATGACTTCATCGGCGGGCTAACACTCTCTGTGAACAGGAAGCGCAGGTTACGACAGACATATCACCATCTTCTCAGACCAAGGTCGTCTCTATCAAGTTGGTATGCACCCAGGAAGCGAACACCAGCAATCTCAGACACCGATTCAGCTTTCATGCCACTCCGCAGCTATTATAGTCCCGCTAACGAGGGATGTCCTCCGACCACAGAATATGCATTCAAAGCTATCACAGCTGCAAACATCACCTCGATAGGTGTTAGAGGGAAGAACTGTGCTGTTGTGTTGTCTCAGAAGAAAGTTGCCGTACGCCGTCCCGAGCTTCCCCGAACCCAGGGCAGAAAGTCCATTCTGACACACAGCCTAGGATAAATTGATTGACCCATCATCAGTCTCGCATATTTTCAGACTTTCTCCCTCGGTGGGGTGCGTGATGACCGGTTCCATTGCTGATGCTAGAGCCTGCGTCGACCGTGCCCGCGGTGAAGCCGCAGAGTTCCGATACAAGTACGGCTATGAGATGCCTTGCGATGTTCTTGCCAAGCGTTTGGCCAATATCAACCAGGTCTACACACAAAGGGTTCGCAGTCTCTTCCTTACGTTAGCTGGGGTGGGAAACTAACTCATCCAGGCTTATATGCGCCCGCTCGGAGTTGCCATTACCCTGGTATCTGTGGACTCCGAAAATGGCCCACAACTGTACAAGTGCGACCCAGCTGGTTACTATGTTGGATACAAAGCCACTGCCTCTGGCCCAAAGCAACAGGAGGCACTGAACCATTTGGAGAAGAAGCTGAAGAACAAGGATTACGCAGAGGGCAGCTGGGAGGAGGTTGTCGAGCTGGGAATTACGGCATTGAGCAGCGTCCTCAGTGTGGACTTCAAGAAGCACGAATTGGAGATTGGTGTTGTTGGTGGCCCCCGGGCAGATGGTCAGGATGGCACAGATCCTCACTTCCGCGCGCTGACGGAGGAGGAGATCGACGAACGGCTACAGGCCATCAGCGAAAAGGACTAGACCAGCGAGGCTCACTAGACGCAACGATATCAACCCGATATATGAATCGCATTCCATACCTGAGTTGTATTCGATGTATAGGTTCGCTTGCTTTTTCTCGTCGTAGTCAGCTTTCCTCGCTCCAGCCCGGTGGCAATATCAATTGAGAGAACTGATCGTCAGCGCGCAATGAGTGAAAAATTGATAGAAAGCTTGATTGTACAATTCTAGAGGCGCAACAGCACCTGCACGACGGGCGGGAGCGAGTCGCAAACTGTCACATTGAAGGGGGGCGCAGTTGCCGAGCTTAGCATATCACGCAAATCTCACGATAGATAGCACAGCATCGTCCGGAGTATCTTGGAATATCTCAGACAGCCCAGGTAAAGTCGCCACCAAATAATGCAGCGGCTATTAAAACGGGGATAGGAGTGGGTTTATGAAGAACAAGGGAGCAATCAGAGGAGCGAGCCTAAGGCTGCATCGTGGTCCCTGTTCAGCTGGGTGTGTCCGACATTTGACGTGGCTGAGCACCGCCAGTGGATTCCTTCCCCGTGCGTGCGTTTCGCTTCCACACTGCCGTTCCTGAACCACTTTGTCCCTTGGTCCAATCCTGCGTCTTGTTAGCCCAATCCTGGCTGTCGCTTGGACCATAAGCCCGGTGTCGTTCTCCCAGCGCTGTGGCGAAAGCGATACGACGCGAACGACCCCAGCTGGCCTGACCGGCGAGACCCATCCGAAGCTCTTGTGAATGAACTATTCCGAGATCCAGCAATGTCATTCCAGCGAATGACGCTTCCAGAACCGCCAAATCCCAGCACATGGCGTCCGTCAATGCGTTCTTATTCTCTTTTTTTTTTGACACCCCCTGCAGGGCGTTAGCCTCGCTGCCATTGCACCGGGTGGTTCTCTCCAGTGGCATCATCGTCCTGCATTGCATCACTGGCCACTGCTGTGGCTCCGCTCCGATTTAGTCCATTGTAGCTAGTTCCTTTCCGGGACTCATGATTCTGGTTCTTACCTCTTTCCCTGGTGCGTGGACTATAGATCCACCAAAGTTTGGCATCTTCCAGCTGCGCTGCCGGCAGTAGTAATCCATTGGCGCAGCCAGCCACATCTAACGATGATCCTCTTCTCGCAACGCTCCTCACTCCTTTACCAGGAGGTTGAGCTTCTATCCATGAGCGTTGCCGTGCGGTATTAAGCTTAAAAGGAATATCCCACCCGCAACCATGGACCAGACTTGGATGAAACAGACTCGCGTTCCAATTGAGCTTTCTATACTCTCATTAAGCTTCGGTTGATATACTTTCCATTCGTGCTTCTTTCTCCTTTGCTGCTTTCTTTGCTTCGTCTCGTCAAGATCTCAGGTGATCCTTGAAGGAAACCACACAACTGACCACACGTTCACAATGACCGACGGACGTAAGGATGCTCGTCTCTCCCTAGATCTAGAGATACTGATACAGTCTCAGTCAACCAAGCACGTGCCCTGAGGGTGGCCGAACTTATGAACGATTACCGGACTCTGCTTGTGCATATCTCACAACTGAATGTATCTGTGCCGCCAGAGGATCGAGCAGAGGAAGGCTACAGGGAACTTCGGGACTGTCTAGCTGCTGCAAACGCCTTGATGGCTTCAAGCTACAGCCCTAGCCCCCCACCAGATAACGCCTCAAGCGAGGAAGTCGAGCAAATCCAATTGCGAAGGTAGTTATAAAGCCCTGGTCGCCTTAAAGCTTGTTCATCTTCTGACACCCCAACAGGGTCATCCTTGACGGCAGCGCCCGAAGGTTCCAGGCTCATCGGATTTACTTGCGGGCTGCAGCAGCCAAGCGGTGGATCATGCACCGAGATAACATACTGCGCGGTCAAAGACCAGGGCCGCAGCATGCAGGCCAATTGAAGGCTATCGGCAATGCTTTCCGTCAGGTTAGTAGATACCTATATCTGTGGGTTGGCATTTAGCAAACTGATAATGTGTCTTGGTACAGGAGCTCGCACAAATATCCAACCAGCATGTTGTCGCGGACCTCCGCGCCGCCGATGTACGAGCAGGCCACTGGCTTGCTGACGACCCAGCGCTGGACGCTATCCTTTCTTGGATCCGCTCACGCCCATGAATGAACCTGGTCGCTGTTCTGGTAACAGGGTTGATTCTTTCATTTGCAGGTAATACATGAGAGACGCTGTAATGGTAGGATGATTGGTTCAACAAAACTTTTATGCATTCTTTCTCTGGCTGGCAGACATGCATTATTATTTTTATTTGTTCCACGTGCAGGTCGCCTTCGCTTTCTTTCAACCCTGCCGCTGGACGAAAACTTGGTGGTTTCATTTGTTGGATTATTATCTCCTTTTTTACTGACTGTCTTGATTCTCTGATGGCGATGATATCCCTAGAGTGCTGGCTTACACTCAATGTTTGGTTTCCCTCTCAGAGTATTTCGTTTCTCTCTGTCTTTTCTTTTCCAATATCTTACCATGTCTTGTCCAATTTTCCAAAGGTTTCATCCAGGTTAGCATATGTTTCGGGTACTCTGCACCAGTCAGAAAGGACTACAGGACTATTATTGCCTAACTGATATTACCATGTCTTTTCGTTTTCCCTTTCCCTGTATTCTCTCTGAGCGATCTAGAGACTATCCTTCGTTGCAGTCTCCCGTAGTATATTGCCGAATTGGTAGATGCTTCTCAAGAAAAGTGGATTATCAGCTGGGCTTTCCACGCGCTTGCCGGGTCCAAGATCTCTAAAGTGGATTCAGTGGAGAGATCACAATTGATTCCCTTCGGCCGGGCCTGAAAACTCTTTCGTTGCCGATGCCATCAGGGCCCCTTGCAGTAGCTTATCGTGCAGTGACAGCATAGTGGAGATGGCGGGGAGGGTTCAGCTGAGGTCTTGCTGGGCTAATAAAGTAAAATATCCACAGTCAAATAACGACTCGGCGTTTTTCTATTATACATCGCTAGCGGTTTTATGTAGAGATCGTATGGTAGTACCAATGCTTAACATCATGTGGCTTTAGGATTTGTTAGGAGTCGGCATGTGCGAGGCTGTCACTTTAATTGTGTAAAATTCCAGACTATATCTTGATCGTCATCGAAATGATCGAATCCGATACTACCCATGGTCATCCCCATACTAGATCTGACACTGCAACCCAAGCGAGTTCCCATGATGCCATCTGCCACGGCCACTCTAACCTTGTTGCTGGGATCATGCGAGGCATAGCTCTGGAGCTACTCTAACTCCATGGCTCTCCAACCTTACAGATTCGCTTACGGGGCTTGGAGTCAGAATCACATATCCCTCATCGGGTTGTTTGTGCTACAGTGGCTTCCATTCCAGAGTTCGGGGCAGATGCAGCAGCACTCGTGTCAACTGACCAGGTGAGCCGTCATCGGAGATCGCACCCTCTGCGTCTGGAGACTCTGCCCCTTTTACCGTATACCCGTGCGGTTTCATTGGCGCGGGGGAGAGAATTGCAGGTATCACAATGGAGAAAATCTGCAGCCACCCTCGCACAAACAGAGGAAGAGACACCCTGGACAAACTGAGGGACAGCATGGGGAGAAAGAAGGTCAGACAGCACGATCACAGTCACTAATGGTCTCGTGTTTGAGTGTTTCATACAAATTTCACCAGATCAATCTTGTTGATCTTGTGTTTGAACGGGTATAAATATTGCTCTGTCGTCGGGCTGTGTTTATTCTCAATAATCACAGCTTTCTCTCGACGGCTTCTCTTACACTACCGGCAAGCTTATCTAAGCGAATTTCCAGTCACTCTACACCTCAGCCCCATCTTGCACCGCCTCATTTAACCTTCAGCCATACTTGGTACCTGAAGTATAAGGCACCATATCAGGTACACTTAAAGTCGTTGGAGCTGTAAGGCAAGTACAAAGCAGGCTCCAAGATTCTTTCGCTTCTGTTTCTGTCTATTTTGAGCAGAGAGCGCTCCACACTAGTAGTGAGTACTTTTATTGGTGTTATGCAATGATCTTTACCCGAGCCTTATATTCCATCTGTGTTCTTCTTATTCTCATCATTGCTCTTTTATTTCACTACTACTTTAATAATAACGTCTCTTTTCCAAACATACAGCTTATCAATCATTTATCCTTGAACAATATAAACCCACCCAGCATGTCTGGATTGAAAACTGTGGGTTATTTTGTCAATTGGGTATGTTTCTACCCCTCCCTCGCCTGTTGTCTCGCCGATCCCAGAACATATACTGAGTAGCTACCCCGCGATCTAACAAGTTTTGGGACAGGCAATCTATGGCCGCAATTACAACCCCCAGGATCTGCCGGCCGATAAACTGACTCACGTTCTATACGCATTTGCGAACGTCCGCCCGGAAACCGGCGAAGTGTACGCACCCTAATTGACTCTTCACGGCCAAACCCAAGCTAATATTGAATAGCTATCTTTCTGACACCTGGTCTGACATCGAGAAACACTACCCTACCGATTCGTGGAATGACACCGGAAACAATGTCTATGGTTGTGCAAAGCAATTGGGCTTGCTGAAGCGGCAAAACAGGAAGCTTAAGGTTCTTCTCTCCATCGGAGGTTGGACCTATTCCCCCAACTTCACTCAGGGTGCCGGAACACCCGAAAAGCGAGCTACGTTCGCTGAGACGGCTACTCGGCTGATTATTGACCTTGGGTTTGACGGTGTGTTACGGTCTGAAGAGCTCAGTAGATCTCAGCTGACTTTCGAGCCAGGTATTGATATTGATTGGGAGTATCCTCAGGGTATGTCAACTGGCCTGTTGAGTGTCAGTGCTCTCTAACAGAGATGTAGATGACCAGCAGGCCCAAAACTATGTCGATCTTCTTCGGAGATGTCGTGAGGTGAGCCAATCCCGACACTCTACAGATTCATGCTGATGTATCTAGACTTTGAACAACAGGCAAGGCAACCGCAGGTTCCAGCTGACTGTTGCTGTTCCGGCTGGTGAGTGCTTCCAGTCATCGACAATCCCATACTGACATTGTAAGGCCCCGAAAACTACCGAAAGCTTCGACTGAATGAGATGACACCGTACCTCGACTTCTACAACCTCATGGCTTATGACTATGCCGGTAGCTGGGATAGCAATGCTGGTCACCAGGCCAATCTCTATCCCTCAAATGACAACCCCCAGTCCACTCCCTTCAACACCACCCAAGCTGTCAACCACTACATCCAGGTAGGAGGAGTGCCGGCTTCGAAGATAGTCCTGGGAATGCCGATATACGGACGCGCCTTCCAGAATACTGATGGCCCCGGGCGGCCGTACTCGGGCGTAGGTGAGGGAAGCTGGGAGTCAGGAGTGTGGGATTACAAGGCACTTCCTCGGGCTGGAGCCACAGAATACCTGGACCCCAACATCGGTGCATCCTGGTCGTATGACCCGTCGTCTCGCACCATGATCTCCTACGATACACCAGCCCTAGCCGAGATCAAAGCCAACTACATCCGCGACCACCAGCTTGGCGGTGCCATGTGGTGGGAGACCAGTGCCGACAAGGGTGGTCGATCCGCAGATGTAGGTCAGGGAAGCCTGATTGGCATCTTTGTTAATCGTGTTGGAGGTGTTGGTGCCTTGGACCAGTCTCAGAATGCCATCGCATACCCTGACAGTCGTTACAACAACTTGCAACAAGGTTTCCCCTGAGGGATGATGAACAGACACGATTTGATTTTGCGCATTGACACTTACGTTCAAGACTATACTCTCGCTACATGTACATACACTATCGTTACTACACCGGTAGACCGGCTACGTAGATGACTTGGCTTTGTTTCATGAAATTTTCATTCATATGTCGAGTATTTCAAGTTCACAAGGCTCCGAAGAACGATCCAAACGCACACGTTCTATCCTCAACTCCACCATCTTTCACTCCGACACTGCCATGACTAAGCATGCACTACCAGACCGAAGAGGGGCGAGCCGACCCGATTAGTCCATCTATTTGGACTCGTCGAAGACGTAGGTGAGGTGGCACTTGCCGCAATACTGGCGGTTCTGCATGGCAGCCATGAAGATACCAGCACCGCACTGAACATAATCAGTTATTCCATCTTTCTATAAACGTCCTAATTTGGAAAGCTTACCTCAGGAGCGGGGCATTCACGGCGAAGACGCTCGATCTTGCCATCTCCGTCGACCTTGTAGTACTTGAGCACAGCGAGCTTGGTCTTCTTGCGCTTGTGCTTGATCTTCTTGGGAGTGGTGTAAACCTTCTTCTTGCGCTTCTTGGCACCACCACGCAGACGCAGGACGAGGTGCAGGGTGCTCTCCTTCTGGATGTTGTAGTCGGAGAGGGTGCGGCCGTCCTCGAGCTGCTTTCCGGCGAAGATCAGACGCTGCTGGTCGGGTGGGATACCCTCCTTGTCTGTACAGACATGCTTGTTAACGAGTGGTTTGAAGAAACGAAGATGAGGGGATATTTGCGGTGGAAGAACGTACCCTGGATCTTGGACTTGACATTGTCGATGGTGTCGGAAGACTCCACCTCAAGGGTGATAGTCTTACCCGTAAGGGTCTTGACGAAGATCTGCATGTTTGAAGGCCTTGAGAAGTCAGCTTCTGGTGATCAAAGGAAGAAGTTGAGTCTGAAATGCTCGCTGCTGAACAATCATTTTGCCTCCTACGTCGCCAGTCGCAAAATCATGTGCGCTGGAGTGTAGACGCATCTTGCGAGGGCGTAGGCAGTAGCGAAAGTCCAGAGCAAACAGTGTAGACTCCAAGTGTAGGGTGAGGATGCTTACCTCGACAGAACTTGTCTTCCTCAACCTTCGTGCGAACTTGCAGAAAAGATCTTGAAGGAGGGTGGAGTGGCTCGTTAAAATCGGTTGTGCGATCACGTGTGGATAAAGTTCTCGAACAGGCTTAGAGTGGGAACCTTGTCAGCAAGTCAGATGACTGATTCAGGCTATCACGTGACTATATGCTTGGCATGTTTACACTGATGTCATTTCTGCCTGGACGATAAGGCATGAAGGAACTCCACCTGTCCAGATACTGGGACTACTCCTTAGTAGCTGTTTCATTTAATTGTCAACCTTGAGGATGAACCGTCAAATTTCCACCCCTTTACTGACGATTATCGATGGATAAAACGATAGCCATCCCCATTTATTCAATCATCTGCGAAGCTATTGCGATAGAAGGGTAGTCGATGAGCGACAATGTCTCATCCTCGCAGGGCCTTGATAGCTGGCTGAAAAGTCGAGACCAGCACACCAGCGCCTTGGGCCGCTCCTTGCAGACAAGCTAGCGGACTCAGATCGCAACCTAATTGCATGGGGACCACGAAATCTCCGGCTGGAGCCAGGGCGCAATGATGATATCGATCCACCAAGTAACCTGTGTAGCGGCGGTTGCTGGGCCAACATCCCCATTGTTGATCAGAACCGTGGATAGCTTCAGCATCTCCATCCGCCTTTCTCTAGTTCCCACCTCTAAATACCTTAACTACTTTGGAGCTTGCTCTTGGTTTTCTCTTCTCAGACTTTGAGCTTGAGACGCTCATCGCCGCCCAAGTCGCATTCTCTCCACCCTGTTTGCGTTCTCGTACAGTTGGACAACTTCACAGGCCTGTCCCGCAAGCAATTGTCTTGAGACAGATCTAGCCCCAAGAATAGCGGTCTAACCTCTTGATTTTGACTTTCCTGCTCCTCATTTCTGTTCTTCTTTAACTTCATTTTCTAGTTTGTGGTCTTTCTTCGAGTGTGCACTCACTGACACTAGTCCAGGCCGGTTTTCGTCCCATCTGCGTGGCCCAGCCCGACGGCTAGCAGCGCTACGTGAGGTTTGTATCTCACCTATGCAGGCTGCATCAGTGCATATGCTGATATGTATGATTTCTTCAGGTCCCATAAAAGTGATCTGTCCACCGTCCGTTTATCAATCGCTCCACAAGTATCTTGTCCGCCATGCTTTCGAATCCACACAGTACCCTACAAGGGCGCCATCAACGGCATCGGCGACAGATATCGACTCCTTCCGCGCTTGATGCCGCCAAACCTCCATGCCTGCCACCTCAGGCAATGCACAGATATCACACTCATCGCCGCGGCCAAAGTCTGGACCAGCGGGCTCCGCAAGCCCAGCGACCACAGCCCATGCAAGATGCTTCAATTACTAACCAGCAGCTGTCTTTCTCTCAAACCTCGACACTTGTGCCCGGTATATCCGATTGCCAATCAGATATTCTAGGCATGACTACGGGTGGCTATCAAACCCCGCAAAGCATGCCATTTATGAACCCGACCTTTGTCAAGACGGATGATCAAATCCGAGATAATCGGCCCGTCAACTACCACCTCAACCTCATTCAACAGCAGCAGCAACAACTGCACAATGCTAAGACTGGGTGCAACAGCACGCTCGGAAGCCAACTACTCGATAACAACAATGGCTGCTGGGATATCTACAAATCTGACCTCGCACCCTCACTTCAACATGCTGCAAAGGCAAACGCCCATGATATGAGGCGGCACTCAATTCAATCCAACACAAGCAGCTCATATCGACCGCACACCCCGAATAAAAGCAAAACACGTAAGCATCGACACAAAATAGCTGAGAAGCGTACAATCGCTGATACATGTTGCAGAGTATTTTCCTCTTTCCCCAGCAACGACACCGTTCAACAAAGCAATAGACCTCGTTCAATTCGATACGGCAACGCAAGTGTCCGAAAGAAAGAATCAAAATGTTGACAGCGTCAGCTTGTCACAATCGGAATATATGCAGCGAGCCAAATCGCTCCAAGGAGTCGCTGGAACTACCTTTTCCCAGCCGAAGATTGAAATGCCTTCTCCCCCCCATACAGACTCATTTACAATTGATGGTTTTGATACGTTTGACTATTCGCAGGGTTCTAGTTTTGAATTGCTAAAGTCTGAAGATCTGTCGCAAAGCCAATATCCATTGTCCTCGATATCGTCATCCATACCCTCCCCCGAGATTG
Organism: Aspergillus ustus; assembly: GCA_000812125.1. Lineage (NCBI taxonomy): Eukaryota > Fungi > Ascomycota > Eurotiomycetes > Eurotiales > Aspergillaceae > Aspergillus > Aspergillus ustus. The sequence goes on from JOMC01000025.1 coordinate 908,408, forward strand.
CCGCCATTCCAAGCTCTGAAGACTTTGTTGAAAAGAAAGCCAAAGTTCTTATTTGCCCCGCCACCCCTAGCCGCCTCAACCCTAGAAAGCAGTTCAGTACGCCATCTGCTGCCTCATTGGTGAAGGCGAAGCTGTCCCCCCGAGTCGCAACAATTGACAATCTTAACCTTGACGCCCGCGTCCACGCTTCGATTAAAGAAACTGGCGTCACCATTGACGAGATCGCGTCGTTTATCCACGGGCCAGATCCTGAAGATGGAAAGTGGGTGTGTCTCCATCCCGGGTGCGAGCGCCGCTTTGGTCGCAAAGAAAACATCAAATCTCATGTCCAAACGCACTTGGGGGACCGGCAATACAAATGCGACCATTGCGACAAGTGCTTTGTCCGCGGACATGACCTAAAGCGCCATGCCAAGATCCACACCGGCGATAAGCCCTACGAATGTCTCTGCGGTAACGTTTTTGCGAGACACGATGCCCTCACTCGACACCGCCAGAGAGGCATGTGCGTCGGTGGCTACAAGGGAATTGTGCGAAAGACTACCAAGCGTGGCCGACCCAAGAAGCACCGGCCTGAGATGGAGGATCGACGAGAGAAGGCATCCAAAACCCGTCAGAAAATTGCGGAGAAATCAACATATGACTCTTCTGGATCGGACACTTCTCGTCATACCCCACCTTCGGAAATTTTTGAAAACATGAGCCTCCAGGGCTCGACCTCCGCTGACGAGATGGCAACCTTTGACAACCCCAACTACTTACCGCCAGAGGTATTTACGTTTACGCCTCCCGATTCTCCTAATTACGGCATGGCAATCAAACCAGGAAGTCCACGGTCGCTCACACCAAGCTCCGAGGACGAGATGTTGCCTCTTTCACCATCCAAGCGCCCGCTAGAAAATATCCTCGAAGAATCAGGCCTCCCACTCATTTCAGATGCCAATACATGCTCGTTCTCGACCGTTTCCTCACATGCCCTTTCTTCTCCACATACGGCGCCAACTTTGAGCGAAGCCTCTCAGCCGTCTGATCTTGACATCTTCATCAACACTGGGCCTTCTTCTGGCTTTGGCAAGCACGATTTTCCCAGCCTGGACGATCCGGACATGGCTACATTCCCTGACTATGTCAATGTCTCGTCCTTTGATAATAGCTTGGATCTCCTTCAGGGCAAGAACTTTTCTACCGGTCCTACCGTCGGTGATGATTTCTTCTCCTTCCAGTTCCAAGTAGACGAGCAGCCCTCGGACGTTATGTCTAGGGAGTTCTTCTTGGATTGAAGCGATTTACCTCTAAAATATGCCTCGTGGAAGGCTTGACGCCGCAACGAATTTGAGGATAAATAATGGTTAATGTGCAACAACAAACACGACTTCACCTCTTCATGACTTTGCAATATCAATGACTGGGACCAAGCAATAGCAAACAACCTTCGATCTTTTCAAAATCACACACTATGAGACCATGTACAATTCTACGACTGCGATTCCCACAGACAACATGTCTTTTCCGCGCAAATGAGTTTTCGGGACACTATATTCTATCTTCTCGTTTATGGCATATCGTTGGGAAGGCGAACAACTGATTCTATTTCTGGAATGCTGAGCGGAACTGCTTTATAGATCGGCGTCAATTCCTTTTTTTTCTCATTTACAGGCCGTCCTTTCTTTGTTTTTTGACTTTTATGCCCGAATGATGTCCTTCCACGCTATCTTGAACCCTGTATGATGTTTACGTTTTTGCTATGTTTCTGAAATATTCAAGGAGTGGTCTGCTTTTGCTCCTAAGATGCTTTAACTGGCGCCGATCCCAAGAATCTTTGCTATTTGTCTTAATCGGTCTTTAACTGAATTGTGTGTTCGTTGGCCTGTATTTTACCTACCTACTCCTATTACGTAGTTTATGACTGATCTCAGATCTGATGAACCTCTTAGTCTTCTTTGCACCTTTCTTCTAACTGAATCTCTATTAATAGACATCCTATATCCTCCTCTAAGTAAGGGAGAGTCAAAATATGTACAGAACAGAATCGTCACACTGCCGCATATAAAAGCTACAGAATAGGTCTCTAGTGAGCACTTCTCCAACCTATCGACAATTCGATCGGGTGGTCCTCTTCGGATGCAAAGATGTCGCTTTGAACGTTACCCTTAGGCGCTTTATCCGCGAAGAACGTGGTGTTTCCGTGATATGAGAGTTTTCCATCTTCGATCTGTCATGGGTATCTTAGCTTCAGTCCTAGCTGCGTCTCTGGTTTTGGCTAAGTATGCTTTGATACAGTAGGAAGACATACACTGAACTCTGCTGGAGTTGGGACTTGTGAGTCGCAAGTGAAGACATCGTCCTCGAAGGCGCAGTCACCCTTACGTGTCTCGAGTGTGAAGGTGGTATCTGATCGAGAGATATCCTATATTAGCGCAGTGCGCGCAGGTCTATGTATTTGAGTTGGACGGAACGAACCAGATATCTTCTTGCCCTTAAATGTGGCGCATGTGCCCGAAGAGTACCAGGTACCACGACCGATGACACAGCCGCGCTGATGGCCCATCGAGGATACAACGAGGTTACCTCTGCCGATGAGCGGTGTGCCTGTTCCTGTTGGTACCTGAGGGTGTCTTGTCTTGGTGGGCTTGTGCTCCGGATTCTTATTGGGCGTTTTAGGCTGGTAGAAGATACCGCTACTTGGGCAGTTGGATGTTTGGCCATCTATCGTAATTGTTAGTAGCTCGAAATTGATTGACTCAAATTAGCTGAGCAAACCTGGGTCTGATGGAACAAATTTTCCCGTTTGCAAGGGCCCCTCGACATTGAAAAAGTACCAAACTTCCTGGAGCCGGTGAGCTCGGCACCGCACTGTGACAGTTGCGCCATGCGCTTTGGACAATGCGTCCTCAATCTCGCTACGAGTGTATGTTTGGTCGTATGAGGGAACAACGCCAGCATTCGAGAGCGTCTACATTTTGTAAGCCACGCGCCCGGCGGAAAGGGTTATGAGGTGATGAAAGATGACTGACCTCAAAGGTGGGAAGCTCGTGGAATAACTCTACTGTCTTATCGAAGTAGTCTACAACTTCTTGTTGCGGGTAGTAGTCGGAGTAACAGTGCGTCTCTAGCGTGCTAATGCAAGTGCCGTGTTTGTTCCATTCGTGTTCCCAAAGATTAGGGTCATCGCCCTTGTAGTCTTTCCAGTAGGTACTCATTTGATCGAGGAGGTCTCTTCGACCTGCATCCACAAGGATCAAGGAAATGTTGCTATATCTCCTATGCGAGTCACAGAACTGGTCGAAGCCACTGTTACAGTGGTCAGGCCTATGAAGCGGGGGTATATTAGTCCTGAGGGTGCCATGCAGCTTTGGGCATGCAAACTCTCAACATGTGAGCATTTCATGCCTGATGAGCAGCACTCACCAAAGACCGTGAATAGTCCAGGATTCCTTGGGTCCGATAGCGGGGTCAGCATCCCAAAATTGCGTTTGAAGCATCTGACCTCCGGGATAATTGAAACAGCATCTATCTTGGCCATGGTAGCTAGTCCGACAGCTTACCTCGAACTTGCCGCATTGATCATAAGTGCCACCGGAAGTAGAAACTTCGGTAGTTGAGAGAGATGAAAGGCTTAGCGAGTTTGTTAAGGTCCTCAGGATCTGCTGGGGTCCTGGGATGGCTTCGAGGAAGCTCATTGTTGACTTGTAGTAGCAGTACTACTCCGAAGTGGCGTTCAACACAAGATGTTTACGACTAGATGCCGCCCGCGAGATATATAATCAAGTAAATTTATTTGGAAGGCGCAGTAAGATTTTTCGAAGAGGCACAAGGCAGAGAGAGTTTTTGAAGCTATCATCTGGAGGCAGTGTAGAGGCGAAGGTGATGTCCAAGATCCATCCACGTGAGGCAGGAATGACTCAGCCAAATGTCACATGGCGCTCTCAAATGGTAGGTCAAGGACTGGACGGCCCCGACTAGACAACGCAGCTATGAAAGTACCAAAAAAGGCTATCTCCAAAGATGAGCGGGGTATAAACTACAAAAAATACAATCGGGGAGGACAAGTAGTGGCTCTGCTGACTTATGATGTCTTGATCTCGCGAGCCTGTTCAGCTTCAGCGGCTGTTTCGTGCAACCGTTCTTTGTACAACCTCAGAACCTCGAACCCGACTTCGACAGCGATGAGCAGTATAATGATCCATTCCAAGCGGAGGCCATGTGTCTCGCTTAGTCTTTCGCGGAGAACACTGGCTATTTCTTGGGCGTAATCCATCTTCTCGTTCAAGAGCTTGATGCGGATTCCTACATCCAACGCTCTTCCGACCTGCTCATAGTACCCTTCTAGGCCAAGCTCATGTCGACTGTCCCAGAACAAATCAGGAAGCGAGTCAGTAAGCTCCGAATAGAGATTCAATTGAGCACGGACGCTCAGTAGTTGACCAGTCTTTCGGAGAATAAAATCCCGAGTAAAGGGAAGGCGAGATCCCTGTGACAAGAGCGTTGGGATGGATCGTGTTGATTCAAAGTAGCTGGAAAGCAGTGTTTCCAGGACCGCGAGCTTCGTACTGCGTGCCAGCCCCGAAGAGAACGCGACCTTAGTCAGAACCGTATCCACAGACTGGTGGCCAGGTTGTGGCTCAAATTCGAGGCTGCTCGGCTTGGTTCCAAGAATTATAGTGTCACCTTGAATGCTACTGTTCTCTCGCTGAGCATCTTCGACATACTCAAGATCTTCTGTTTCTAGGCTTTCAACATGAGCTCCCTCTGTCGCTGGAAGAAGGGTTCTTGTTGCCAGAAACGATGTGAACCCCTCAGGGAGCGCCCACGAAACGACTGTACCAGATGGAAAAACAAATATATCACCGACTTCGTCGGCGGATAGACCAGCGGCACTGGGATTGCTCACTCGGCGTATCGAGTCGAGAGGAACTTGAACGTGGACAACCTGTGGATACAGACCGGTCTCGAGGGGATCTGGTTCGTAGCCCTTTTCTTGCAGAATATCACGGGCTTTACGGATGTTGAACTGTTCGGCTACTGCGTACGCAGTAACTGCCTTGCAATTGGACGTCAGCAATTGCATGCGTTAGGCGTGACGGGAACGAACCTTTGTCTGGAATATACCATCCTCCCTGAGCCTGGCTTTCGACCGAAAATTATCTTTTGATCTCTGTGCCTCTACAGCGACTCTTCGTAGCGATGCTGGCGCAGCTGGGGATCTTCCGCCCCTCCTCCGCTGCTTCTGAGATTCTAGCGTGGCCTTATCGGTTGTGTCACTAGCTTCGGATTGTTTTTGACTGAGGAAGGCATTGGACGAAAAGAAATCTTTTCGTCGAGGGAGACTGAATGGAGATGACGCGTGGAGGCAGTGGCTCTGTGGTTGTCTGAGCAGTCGAATCACCGCAGGCCTTTTACAGATTGACGAAGTATAGGGTCGTGCGAACATGGTACTACCGGCGGAGGGGAGGTATAAATCTGTTGATTCATATCATTATAGGTTGTGAGTTCCCCCACAAATCGAGGCCTTTCTCTGGCTGAAGCCAGATTTATCAACAGATTTGAAAAAGGGGGGAGGAGGGGGGAAACGCTCTGAGGCCCTTCTTCAGGGTGAGCGCAACAGAAAGCGTGACTTCATGGTTGGCTTAGTCAGTGCCAAACGCGGTTAGCGTACGACTACCCCAGGTACGGAGCTCCTCCGGGCGATGTCATAAACGCTCTGTCTGGGGCCTCGAGCTAGAGCTTCAGTCGCAGGAACGGAAATAGACTCCCGCTATGGACGCGCCTGGCGCGACTGGGGCATCGGAGAATATCCATCAAAATAAGTCGACACAGGGATCGCCTGCAAGGCCAATGACCCAGCACAGACGCCCTCATCGGTATTTACAGACCGAGCCGCATGGTAGCGAGACCGACCGAGATGAGGACAGAGATGAGGAGGAAGAAAGTGTGACAGATACAGTGTCAGGGCAAGAATATGGAGAAGATGATGAAGACGATGAGCCGCATCTCAAATACGCGTACTTGACCAAGCAGCTGGGGGCTATATATCGTAATGGGGATGCAACAAGCGCCTTCTTGGCCGCTGGTGATAAGATGGTATGACCACAAGATACGGTACTACACATGTGACTTACTTTTTCTCTAGATAGTCGGCACGCACAATGGAAATATTGTGAGTATTCAACAACACATCCTAACCTCCGAAACTGACTTGATCATAGCATGTATTCTCAGTGCTCCTGTTTCGTGCCCTGCGTGTCTACCATGCACATTCTGCCACTGTCACATCAATATCAACCTCACCCTTTCCCCCACCACTACCAGATTTAAGGCATGAGCTTGAAATGGCGGAAACCAAGCATATCCCACCTTCCATCACCGGAAGCATTCGAGGCCAATCGAAGCTCGCTCCCCAAATCGCCGCTCCTGCAACCCCCTCTAACTCGATATATGTGGCCACATCGTCGATAGACGGAAACGTTTGTGTCTCGTCGCTTGTCGATAAGAAGGATGTCCTGCTGCGAAACTTTGGCCGGCCGGTTCAGGCAGTTTCCCTCTCACCGGACTACAAAAGCGATCGGACATTCATATCGGGTGGACGAGCCGGTGAACTAGTCCTTACAATTGGAGGCAAGGTTGGCGTAAGCACAAATTCTACAACAATGGGCGGCGCGGCCGCCACCGCCTCTAGTTGGTTGGGTACACTCGGGCTCGGAGCCAACACCGGTAAGGATACTGTATTGCACAGTGGTGAAGGTGCAATTAGTACGATCAAATGGTCATTATCGGGAAACTATGTCGCTTGGGTCAATGAGGAAGGCATCAAAATCATGCGGTCAAACCTACATCTCGACTCAACAGACTCGGAATTCTCGTGGAAACGGGTCAGTCACACTGATCGTCCAAACCGTCCGGGGTGGGAGGAAATGGCTAGTGTCTGGAAGGCTCGCGCTGAATGGGTTGACGAGACTCTCCTTGAGAGCGAGGTAGCGGGATCTTCACAGAATGAGCCATCTACACCGACACAAGCCACTGTGGTCAAGGAAAGAATGGAGAAACTAGTAGTGGGTTGGGGAGGCACTGTTTGGGTTATCAACGTCTACCCCGACAGGCCAAATAAGAGCAATAAAGACCAAAAGATTGGATCTGTCGAGGTTGCTACCATGTAAGTTGCGTATACTCTATTGCACAACCAGCACTAACGCGAGTTTAGATTACGGACGGACTGTATCATATCAGGAATCTCACTATATACGCCAACACTTTTGGCAGTTCTTGCATACGTGGAGATGGAATCGGACCCAGCAGGTGACAACGCCGGTCGACGTCGCCCTCGCGGGCAAGAGCCCGAGCTTCGCATTATTAATATCGAAAGCAAAGAGGAAGTCAGCGCTGACACCCTATCGGTCAGTCGTTTTGAGAACCTAACGGCGTCAGATTACCATCTGTGCGTTCTACCACCCTGGAAAAGCAAGATGCCCATATCCCAGCGCGGGGCGTTGGAAGCTCTTGGTACAGGTCTATGGGATGCTACAATGTATCCCGCACGCTTGTTTAATTCGGCAGCAAGCATTCGCAGTACAACAAGCAGCGGTGACAGAAACTCCAGTCGAGCGCCGAGCACGTTTACTTCTCGCCGACTAAGCTCTGATGATTGTCTACCTGCAGAAGTGCAAGAAGTTGCAGATAGTACAGGGCCAAAGATCTTCATGCACAGTCCCTATGATTGCGTGGTAGCCCTAAAAAGAGATCTTACAGATCGTCTCGCATGGCTGAATGCACACGAAAAGTATGCCGAGGCCTGGTATCTCCTCGAAGATCATCCCGAAGCGGCGGGGAATATCAATGAGGATAACCTATCAATTCTACCGGGCAGATCACAAACCAGTCTCGGTGATCAATTTGCCGACGACAGATCTTCCATCACGGCCACGGATCGCGGCATTGTTAATACTGCAGCTGAACAGGAAAAACGGCGCATCGGCGAGCTATGGATAAGGCAGCTCACTCGAGATGATAGATGGCAAGAGGCCGCCGATGTTTGCGTCAAGACATTAGCTGCTACACCTAGATGGGAACACTGGACTTGGGCTTTCATTAAAAAGGACAAGCTAGATGAAATTTCCTCCGTTATCCCGACTGATTTACGCCCACCTTTGCCCTACAAGGTCTACGAGGTCATCCTCAAACATTATCTTATCCACAACCGGCAGAGATTTAGCGAGCTCATTGACACCTGGCCATTTGATTTGTTTGAGGTCGACGATTTAACAGCAGCTATCGAAGAGCAGCTGGGATCTTATAGAGGTACACCGAGGTCGGACGACGAGCGAACGTTGATGCGGTGTCTGGCCAAGTTGTATCTGGCTGGTGGCCACTATAACAACGCATTACGCTGCTATATCAGGCTTCAAGATGCGAATACCGCAATGGCTTTGATCAAAAACCATCGTCTCTTGGATGCACTCTCAGATGATATACCCGCATTTATCATGATCCGGGTGTCCAAGGACCAAATGAAATCGGCAAACGTTTGCAAACTGGCAGAGATTACAGCTGAGCCCATCAAACTGCTTGTCAGCGAGGCCCACACCGGAATTGTTCCTCCGGCGACAGTTGTTGAGCAGCTAGAAGCAGCCGATAGGTCTCTTTTTGTCTTCTTCTACCTGAGAGCTCTTTGGCGCGGGGAGTCTCTTCCTCACAAGGCAGAGCAACCCCGTCGGGGACGCCACAGTCGAGATGCTGCAACTAAACTAGCAGCAGATGAGGGCAAGAACCTCGTGGACCAGTTTGCTGATAGAGCAACCGACCTCTTTGCGCATTATGATCGCCCATTACTCATGGAATTCCTCCAAACGAGCACAGCGTATACATTCGATGTAGCTGTAAACATTTGCGAGCGATTCCGGTTTACCGCTGAACTCATTTACTTACTGTCCAAAATGGGGCAGACGAAGCGGGCATTGAATTTGATCCTCTCCGACTTGAAGGATGTCTCGCAAGCTATTGCGTTTGCGAAATCTCAGGACGACCCTGACCTGTGGGAAGACCTCGTCGACTACTCCATGGACAAACCTCGTTTTATACATGGTCTACTTGTCGAGGCTGGGACATCGATCGATCCCATCAAGCTAGTACGACGTATCCCTAGTGGTCTTGAGATCGAAGGGCTTCGTGAGGGTCTTACTCGTCTTCTTCGAGAACACGATCTCCAGGCAAGTATCAGCCAGGGCGCTGCTAAAGTCCTCCAGAGCGAAGTAGCGATTGGAATGCATACCCTGCGCAGCGATCAGCGGCGGGGCATCAAATTCAACATTATTGAGGATTCGCCGGTCTTAGAACAACAGGATGAGCCAGACGCTGGAGATGACGCAGATCCGCCAGAACTGCCCACAAATGTATCCGCGGTGCAAGCCGGAAGGTGCGCAGGCTGTCGTCTTCCATTCCATGCCAATGGTAACGCCCTTCCATCATCTTCGGGCCAATCAGTGGTGGCTAATCATTACAATAGAAAATGAAATTCTCGTCGCTTTCGCTTGCGGCCATGCATTCCACCTGTCCCATGTCCATCAATCCGGGTCATCATCGCCTGGAAATGAATCGGGTGCTCACACCCCACGTACATCACGAATCCTAACCCTGGATGAATACTCGTCATCAACATCTCGAACCATAGGCCCCAAGGTAATTACGGCTCGACTTTTGCGAGATAGAATCGGGGAGGGGTGTCGGATATGTGCCTTGGCCAAGGAACTGGAGGCTATAGGAGATCCCGAAAGCTACTAGAAGTATGTTTGGAACCAAGTTCGCAATTGCCATTTATGAATGAAGGACTATGCAACCTCTATGCTATTTACTCCGATTAGAGCTCAAATTTTGGCGGGTGCTGTCCGACAACCATTAGGCAGACTACAGTTACCAACAATTGGAGGACTTGTATTATACGAAAGATACCCATGATGCTACTCGTGACTTTTACTGTACCTACTTTTCATGGTCTAGTATAAACAACATCACACAGTCTGTATCGTACAAACCCTGAAGCGCGGGATCAATAAGCTAGCGTAGCAGTTGCATTCTCGGGGATGCGGCCGTCACCCATGCCCAATGCTACGTGACACAGATCAACAAGCTCAACACCGTCTTCGATCATCCGGTGTGAACACGCACTCTCGTTGCCTCCTGTGGTTTATGGGAACCTGAGGCCCGAGTTGAGATGGATCCGAGGGTGGGAGTTGAGATACCGTTAGCTAGAGCACCAAAAGAATAACAATTCGTGAGCTCCCTGAAGTATTGGTCTTTGTATATTATCTACACAAGTACATTGCGGATATATATTCGACCGATAATTATGGGGGTACGGCAGCGATATCATGTGTCAACTCGACACTGCTACAATTCAATATGCAATCCAGTAACAAAAAGAACCAGACAGCCAGGTTTGAATACCTGGGAACAGAGCAGTACTGTAATACTCACAGTTACTCCAGTTGCGAGGTTGAAGTTAAGTGCTGCCTGCTAAGGACCCAAAGTCAGCTCGGAGTTTTCCTAAACCAGTGATAACCTAGCACTCGGTCCATTTCCGCCACTGGGTGGAAGTGATGGGCAGTTCCCAAACTCAAAGCTTTTGTGGAAGGCCATCCTTCTTTTTGTGTAAGCGACGATCGCACTGTCGTGTCATCTATGGTACGCAATTGTCGTGCTATCAGAGCGCCGACATGGAAAGAGGGAGAGTGGAAAGGAGGGTATATCTGCGCATCCGTCGAAAGACAGATAAAGCGACGCCACGACGTCAGTGGATTCTTCACCCGTTGCACAGAGATTGGTTGTTCGAGTAATGTCTGGCCTTGCGCGATCGAATGATAGCTGCTCCTTATCCCACACGGTCAGAGAGGGGAAGCGGCGGTGCATGTGGCGATCGTGACAGCCTTTTATAGTACTTTATGACATCGTATAGTACTAACTACTGGCTAGAGGCGTCGTCATAATGAAAGTTCGTGAGTAATGAAAATTGATGAGGTGTAGGAGCCGGCGGTCGGTGGTCCAAAGATGCTTCGAGCGCGAGCCACTACTGGAACCCGAGATCGAGCCGCTGGGCGTTGCCAATTGTTTCCCACATGGGCAGGAACAAAACTCAATGGTGGAGATCATGGGGAAAAAGATTCCTGAGGGGCCGCAAATGCGCTCATAGCCTCGTCGAGAATACGATTGGGAGGAGATTTGGCCGGAGACTAGCCCAAAGAGGCGAACTGAGTCGTACCTTTGCACTCGAAGTGCTGTTAAAAGTTCAAAGCACCCAGAGAATAAGAGTTGGAGATCAAAAGTTCTCAGGCTTTGTTAGATTATTGGCTCAGCGACAGCGGAAGGCCAGAAACCCCCATGGGTCTGATCGACACAGGTATGGAGTTTTCACTTTTTTTCGATGGCGGAGCGTACATTCTGTGGACGGACTCGTTCACGCGGAGGTTCCAGACTCGACTAAGTCAACTCATGTCACATTTTGCTAGAGATCTGCTCAAAAAAAAAAATCTTATTCCAGGCCCTTCACTCTATCAGCTTTATTTGACGAGCGTCTGAACCGTCCAAATAATATCCCACTAAACTCAGGTACGGTGCCGAGTCCGACCGCCGTCGAATTCAACTCTGATGTCATTATGACGAAATAGATCGCTTCCGTATTTTCAGCTGCCGCCGAATATTCGGCGACGGCTTCCTTTCTATTAGTATCTCAGACTGTGGAGTGTGGAGTATCACGACTGTGGACAGGACCGAGTTAATGCGCGATCTTTCATTTCGTTCGATAAACATCCATCTTACACTGGACGGTTCGGAGCGGCAGCCCAACAAATGAGATTCAATGGATTATCATAGATTCTCATAGATTCTCATTCTCGACATTGGCGTCCTCGCATGGAAGGCTGGAAAGGGGTATGAAGCTGGCGGATGACTCTCAACTTTGGACCTTGCTGATTTGTGTTTGAAGATAATTCAATAATTTGAAGTTCTTGGAAGCTCCGTATTAATCAATACGTTGTTTATGATCGTCAAAACCTGGGATAATTTGGAGCTCGAGTGGTGTAACGTCTGCACATTTTATTGGCGGATAGCTGAACCGACAGCCTGCGGTGCAAATTGCAGAATGCTCCCGAGCCCCGAAAGCTATTACGACTTGCTGGTATCTATTCGGGTTTCTGGAGAAATTGATCATTCTAGCCAGTCCATATATGGCAGGGACAGTCTTTTGACTCTATTCCGCCTGGAACACTTTTCATCGATTCCTAATTGGTTAGAATTGAGACTTCTATGAGCCTACTCCGGATATACGGTGAAGATACTCCGTACAGCCATATGTGGATTTCATTTTGCTCATACTAACCTGTCACTGGCGACCATAAAGCATACACAGCATCACTAGGCGGTAATTTTAGTTGCTATTGGATGGAGAGTAGTGATAGGTTTGACAGTATAACAGCCAATATATATTAAAAACCCAGGAAATAAATGGGTGACGATGGGCTTGTGCTAGCCAGATCGTTGGCAAAAGAGAGTGCCCATAATTTCGAGATATTGCGACAGCCCCATTGACATTTGGAAGATTGTTGATGCGTCTTCGTACAGCTCATGAGCGCCCAACTCGATATGCGACATGCCTTGTGAAAAATAGATCTGACAACGAATTTATCTCCAGAATCTGAAACCGCCAATTATCAGCCCACATGCAAGCCAACTTGCCCTAATCGACGGCATAGCACCATTGGGATGGATGTGATGATTGTGGCTGAACCTAAGAGACGCCAGAGGTTCGCCATGGGTCCATGACCCTTGCAATGGAGCAAAGATACTCCATCTTTTCTTACCTGGACAGCCACGAAAGTACTATTCCGCCGTACTAGTGGAATCCAGTAGCTTTTGATCATCAATACTCGGGAGTCAATATCATATCGGCATTGTCAAGGTGTCGTACCCCGCATTTTTACACGACGGTGAACGCCCAGAGATCTCTGCGACTGTCATAATGTGCCGTAATAGTACTCCGTATTGTTCTCGTTAACAGCCTTGGTGGTGTTGGCCCCAATGGAAAGTTATAGAGGTTGCGAGATAACTTTGCAGATTCGAAAATACCAGTGGTATCATTATGGTACGGCGGAAACGCCAAATCCGAGTATTTCCTATTCTACAGAGTGGCTCCACACCAACAGCAGCCCCCGCTGGCATCCAATGTTCATCGTTTGGGCCTTCTGGTTCCGTTCCATTAGAATCCTAAGCAAAAGAGTAAAATTGGAATATCAGACCAGCGCAAAACAAAAGAGAGGAGCAACCCGGCTGAGAGTTTCTAGAAGCGTTCTTATCGCTCTGGTATTCACCATTTCACACCATTCTTTCCCGCCTTACTAGTACCTAGTAGCCCTCCCATCAGCCTTTTTTGCCTATAGGTGGCTCTCCCCCCTTTCGGGGCCGCTCTTCGATTCATCGCATCGCATTCTTTCCTACGACCCGGTCCTGAATCTTTGGGTGGTTTTGTTTCTTTTTCTCTGCTCACACTCCGGGAACTGATGACGCCCGTTTCCCCCTTTCATGCCCTGACTTATTCATCCTCCAACCTCCGCGGCTGCTACGAGTAGCCGCCTTTCACCGCAGACCAGCGGCCTCTCTCCTCCACCCCCTCCATTCAGCGATTCTGTTTCGAATTCCCCTCCAATTTTCCCTCTCTCGCTTCGGACTTTGAACATTGCGGCTTCCGCTCTTCCCAAGTTTCTCGTGCAATATCTTCGAACGCCGCTCGCTCTTTCCCGGATTTTACCAGACATCTAGCTTCGCATGGACTGTGCACCTATTCCGACCGCACCTCTCGCTCACATCTGCCCTTCCCTGCTGCTTGTCGCTAACCTTGGCGCGACATCCACTCTTCTCGTATCGCGATTGCATTTGTACCGTGATAGCCATCTCTCTTTCCTGGTTTTCATCTAACTACAAACATTACCGCTCTGCGGACGAACCGAGAACCAAGGGCGCGGGGACAAAGCTGGAAAACTCCCAGTGTCCGAGTTCCCAGTTTTTTCTCTGGCGCCCGGTTAGATACGCATTGCCTGTAACTTGGATGCGATCTTTGCTTTCGTGCCCACCTTAACCTTTGCCCTGAAACTGGTGCTGCGCTCTGTCCATTGTGTGGCACGTAACCACGCCTTCTATCAACAAGCCACCATGTTTCGCAACCGGTACGTGCCTGTGCCGCTTTGTGGGCTACAATGGCGCTTTACGCTAATCTTTCATCCTTATCTTGTAGACGGAACTCTCAGAAGCCCAATGAGGAGCTTATTCAACGATTTCAGAAGACATTCCCAGATGTTGTCATTCCTTCAGCTACACTTGGCGATCCTGCGGGAGCCCTTCACCACCAGTTCCCAATGGGACACATAAGTCCCTCCAAGTACGTCACATTCGAGTTTCTTCTGTAAATATCTCTTAACATACGAGGGAACTTTATTCGGCGCTGAATATGGTTCAAGACTGACCTTATTCGCTGTTAGGTTCGTTATGGACACGGAAATGAAACTTGATCCCGCCATGCCCGCACCAAACCCCCATGATCAATTCATGGCCCCCATGGTCGACCCGAACTCTGTTCAATTCATCAATCCGCTCAATCAGTACCATGGTTACTACACTCCAAATTCTGGAGGGCTAGGTGCTGTGTACCACAGCCCAGCCGGCGACCTCCATACGCCTGGGATGGGTATGAATGTGATGACTCCTCTTTCTCTTTCTCAGCAGGCCGGAGTTCCGCAGAATGGAATGCCTCTTGACCCATTCCATCCACAGCTTATGCCTCCGCATTTTCAAAACCCGCAGCCTTTCGCGCCCCATGCAACATTCGCGCCCAGCACATTCGTCCAAAGCGACACAGGTTTTGATGGGGTAGACGAATCGCTTGATGAAGGGTCTCTAAATGATGTCGATATGCAGGGCAATGCTCAGCTACATATGGCGGACCGAGACCCTAACCATCAGGACTCTCAGCCTGGTGAAAGGTATGGATCAAGTTTTGCACCGGCCCTAGGGTCTACCATGACTGAGCTAAGAAGTAAGCAGTTTCAGATACCACGTCACATTGCGAGCCCCGACAGCAATGATAAACCACCAAAACGAGATTCCCGTTACATACCTCAACAAGGGTCAAGCATATTCCATGTCCGTTGTCGATATCGATCCGTTGCCGCCGAGCTCTCAGTCTGTTAAATACCGAACCTACGTCAGAGTATCATTCCAGGAAGAGGAACAAAGGTCGAAACCTGCCGCATGTTGGCAGCTCTGGAAGGAAGGCCGAGGCACTAGCGAAGCTCACCAGAGGGGTGGGAAGCTACAAGCCGTCGAATACGTGGATCCGATTCAAGGAAGTGTCGAAGATCAGAAAAATCGTCAGGTCCGACTAGAAAGCTCCTCGTTTGACGGATTCTGTGTCACATGGTCTCCTAACCCGACAACGGGGGCGTCGGAATGCGCCATCTCAGTTCGGTTCAACTTTTTGTCTACCGACTTCAGTCACTCTAAGGGTGTGAAAGGTATCCCGGTTAGGTTATGCGCAAAAACGGAGATGATTACTGGCGGCTCTCCCAGCTCAGATGATAGCAAGGAGGCCGAAGTATGTTACTGCAAGGTCAAGCTTTTCCGTGATCACGGAGCCGAACGGAAACTGTCCAACGATGTGGCACATGTCAAAAAGACTATTGAGAAGCTTCGTCAGCAGATCCAACAGAATGAATTGGGCGCAGGTGGCTTTGGTAAGAGGAAGCGCAGCAATGCTGCAGTCGCTTTCAAGGGCTCTGACCCGCGCCCATCGAAGATGTTTAAGCACAAACGGACATTATCCATAAGCTCACAGGATGGCTCTAGTAAAATGAGTGTTGGCGATGATTTGCATGAGAAACTTGTGCTGCTGCAAGACATGTTCTCATCCACTAGGCCTATAAGCATTCTCGGTCTTCGAGGCGATGAACATGATGATCCAGACGCGTATCCTGTACAGCTGCCGGATACCCGCGACTACACTAAAAAAGAGTTCCCCGGCGGACGTCAATTCAGCATCGATCGAAATGCCGTGCAAGAAACGTCACCTACCAGCAGCCACATGTCGATTAACTCGCCAATCCACCCTCAGAACTTCATGCAGGCGAATTCCTTTTATGACTCTGAATATTCGCGCCAGTCGTCAGAAGTCCCAGACAACAAGCATATTCTGAAGCATCCCGTCAAAATCCAGAAAATTCCGTCGAAGAACGGCAACGCAATGGGTTACATCGAGGCGGTGGATATTGATCCATCTTACCGGCCACCGGCTGAACGGCAGCCCAGACCCAGTATGTATTTCTCCTGTAAAATGGTGGTCATAGACTGACAAGTGTACAGTTGCATGCTTCTACGTTCGCTTCCCAAAGAACGATCAACAACAGGATGATTATTACCGTGCTGTCTATCTTACGGAACGGACTGTTCGTGACTTGATGGAAAAGATATCCATGAAACAACGTATTGATCCCCAGCGTATCATGCGGGTATTAATCGTTAAAGAAAATGGGCTTCGGATCATGGTTGATGACGATGTGGTTCGCGAACTTCCCGACGGACAAGACATGGTGGTTGAGATATCGGAGGCGTCCACCTTCGATGCCATAACGGCTGGTGCCAGAGATACACCTTCCCCCGTCGAGGTCAAATTGAGATACTAGGGCTCTCAATGCAGCGCAAGTGACTGCTTTTAATTTTGATATTCACCTTCGGTTATGCTTTTCCACCCTCGGAGTGAAAGAAACCTTCATGATTCTCATTCAGATGCGCCTGGTGCGTTTGAAGGCTTGGATCTGATGTTACGGCCTCTCGAGCACTTTTGCTCTTTTTTTTTTTTTTTTCTCTTCTCGGAGTTCAGGTCATTTTAATATTTTCGATGTGGTCATTTGGGGCGTTGAATACGGGGATAATACACGAGTTCCCGGGCAATGATACCCTGTTTTATATGGAAGCATTTCGCTTTGACGATGCGATTTTCGAATCATACTAATCGATGATACCGCCACCATTTCATGTTGTTCTCGGTGAAGTTCTGCTGGCTGCTCCTGCGACAGGACGACAGGCATTGCGATTTTATGACGATTGTTTTCGGTTGCGTTATCGTGGTACAGGTTTGAGGGACAATCGATGCACACGAAGAGATACCCTCCTATTTCTAAAAGGTTCGAAATTGATGATGTTCATTCTGTGCTGGATTTCCTGCCAGCATACTCTCAACTCTTCGGCTCCATGGTGTCGGCCTCCTTTTGCATTTGATATGAGACAGGCTCTGTGAGCGAATGCCTGGACGAGGGACTACAGGTCTGGGGACGGGTTGCTAGAGTGCATGCTTTATGTGAAGAGCAGAAAAAAGAGTAGTATGTAGTCAACGGATCGGGTGCAAAACAAATACTACTTGGACCCCTGGAAGGGCGCAATCAATGAGGGTGATAGTATTATATTGGAAAAGCATAGGCTCAGAATACGTTAGCCTAGCTCAAAAACTATGAAACTGTTTAAGATTACATACAAATGACTAGATTAGACTTAGGAAGTATTTCATCCGGACTACATTTATTATCGCGAGTCGAGGTAGTTAGCTCAGCTGGACAATCAATCTTTGCCTTTTTCTGGTCGTGATGTGCGAGACCGTTGGCTCAAGAACATATCGCCAGTCGAGGAAAATGAATCCTAGCCCAATCCCACAGATGTGGTAAGATGTTATCCTCGTCCCTGACGATCCAGAACGGATGTCAGGAGATTCTCTTCGTCTCGAGACAGATGACATCATCGACTTGGGACCTCGAATCAAAAAAAATCTGCGCCACTGCGTCATTATTGCTGCATGTTTTCCTTGGATATAATCGCAAAAGGGGAAAAGATCGCTAGCGGAGCGTGCCGGTGTGGAGCAGTTTGAGTTACCGTATTTTTTCTGCCAGCGGGACTGCAAAATTCGAGTGGAGATTTCGGTATTTTACAATAACTTTGCACTGTATACTTCATTCAATTTTCTGTTAACGGAGACAATGTGGCAAGAGAAGAGTCAATTGTCCACCTTTGTCTAAGGATCTAGATAGCCCTCTTGTATGACTAGTATTCTGCTGCACCTTCGCAGACTAAGGGTATGCAACGTCGTTGCAGTCCGCTCAAGTTTGCCACTGCGCTTCTGGAACCATTGCGATTCGATCTTTCAACTAAGCTTCTTTTGAGCATAACAACAGCTGTCAATCCTGGCTGATCTCTGTAGAGCATGATCTGAGCGTTGGTGTCCACGCAGTAGATCGATGGGGTCTGGGTCACTGAGCGCACGGATGGAAATTCTTGACGATTGGAGCATTGGTGAATCCAGCAGCCACCCCTGATAAGCTTAAATAGGCCGCATTCATCAGGGCGATTGATTACGTCGTTTGGTACTGTATATGGGACTATAGAGGTACTACTTTAGCGGACTGCGCGCTTTGCCGGTTTGCTTGCGGTACGAGGCCTAGCCACGTTCTGCCCAGGTGCCCTCCACACACTTGTGTGCTATCCACCATGCGCAACGGACCAATACAAGAGAGTGCCTAGTAGTAGATATTCTGCTGTGAGGCTTGGACTTTGGTGTTCTAGAAGGGTTGGCGTTGTTGGACCCTATGTTGATGCATGGTTTATCCAGCACCCGCAAATTCTTAATAAAGCCTCAGGTGCTGTTACACCCTGACCATTTATAGTAGCAATAAATGGACCCCAGCGTGAACATGTTGGAAGGCAGAAAAGTCACCGAAGAAACAAGTGCAGGTGGCGGATAGGCGCATTCCCAGTGAGGGCATTTCTGTCATATCTTCCTAAACGGGAAGTGTGTTGAGTAACACACAACACTCACTCACTCACCTTACCATAACACTCAATACCTTGACGCTTGTTTCTCTCTTCTTGCTTTCCAATCTCTTCATCTGTTACGTCTTTCCCGTTCCTGTTCTTGACTCCAATCATCTGGGTCATATCCGCATTGCTCTAGCTTGCTCTTGTTCATTCGCTTTTCGTCCAAACTTCCGGTCTCGTTGTCTCTTTACCTTTACGAGACCCTTGAAAATGGACTACAAGCTTCTGGTCCTTCTCGTTGCATTCCTTCTGGCTACCACTGGCCTTGCAGATGGTAAGTGTGGCTTACCTGGAGCGGGACTGATATGGATTGATGTAGCTGACCCGGATACTAGGAAATGTCAAAGGAATCGAGACTGTGTTTGATGAGTTCGGCCTCGAAGGTTACTCCGGTATGTTTCTAGACCTTCGTCAGTCACTTGCCTTAACCTGGAAAGAAGACTACAATGCCAATGATGTCCGTGCTTTGGTCGATCACATCCTTCTTCCGCGCTCTGGTAAGCACCCACAAATGACGATCCACTTATTCGGTACAGTACTGATCCTGTTACAAGAACTGGCTACAGTTACTGTTACCGAAATCCTCTGCGATGCAGAGGGTCCGACCTCTCTTCCTGACTCGCCTATCTTTTCGATCCCTGAGACGACCGTCATGACAGACACTTACGCGCCGGCTCCTGTCCCCACAACCGTGGACTCTCCCATCTTGTCCGAGACTGGCAGCGCACCGTCTGACGAGCCTACTGCCCCTACTTCACCTCCTTCGCCCAGTTCGCCTCCGGCTCCCACCGCTTCGTCGGGCGGACAGACAACTACACTCCAGACCATCTCGTCCTCCTCTGGTAGTGGTAACGAAGGCCCAACTACGGCTTCTACTTCCCCAACTAATACCAGCGCTCCTACTGCCAATGCGGGATTTACCCAGGGAGGCATAAACAGTGTGCTACTTGCGTTGGTATTGACACTTGCTCGACTCTTCGGAGTTTGATTTCGCCAACCGGCTCTTTCATTGCTCAGATATGCGCTAGTATGATCGACACAAAGTGTTCTACTTTCATCCTGCTGTCGATGGAATTAGATCGAAAACAAAGTCTTCTGCTTATGTTGATACAGGATGCACGTGTAACTACACACAGACTGCTCCAACTAATGGCGAAAGGATGCGTGTTTGTAACCTTAGCGGCCGAGTACCGCAGATCTAACTGACTAATTTCATTCATTTCTCGACACCAAGATGTACGTCCTCTTTAAAAACTCTCCGCTTGCCGTGGTGCCTGGGAAGGACGTGCCAATGTAAATCAATCGAGTCCTATATGCACGGGGCGGCAATACAAAGTCTACAGTAAGCCTTAAGCCTACTTCCAAAACGTGACCGGATATAATGCATGGTATTATTTTTAGCCCCATGGGCCTATTATCGATTATGTGTGGTACAACCGCAGACAGAAACACCCATGGTCTAAGTCCAGCTTATCTCATGGTATACATAACCCTTTCAACCGCCAACAACGCCTTGTAGCTTCAACCAGACATGCATTTCACGAATGAGAAATGGTAAATGCTGAGCGCGCGCCACCCATGTAAGCAACAATGAAGAGACCGTACGTATGAACATTATATGATATATGTATGCGGTTGTCTGTTGTGACGAGAATATGCCGTTTCATACCTGGAGCTCTGCTCAACTTCGTTGAAACCGAGATGTAGGCCGACAATGGGTATATTGAACGATGACAAATGAAATGCACAAGTAATGAAGAAGCCAGCCAAGATGCTAGCATATCGCCCAAATGGTTCTATATGATCAATAGGAAGCGACTTCAAGGCTCGAAGAAGAGGGGTTTGTGCGGTCGATCGCGTGGTGGTCCGTCTGGAAAAGACGGTAGTGAAGATCGAAGAACACACTCAGATTGCCGAGATCTTTTCGTAGATACGGTCGTGGGCTTAATATGACTATATTATCCGGTCGGGCGCAATATTCTTAGTGCATAATGATGAGAGAAAAGCCGTCCACCCAAGCTCCGCATGACCCGGAGATGCCGGCAACTTTATAACCCAATGGAGGAATCAGATTGTACCTAAAGGGATCTGGTCAGGATAAGTAGCAAACGAGACTGGAAGGCACTCATACCCTGAACCTCCACCAGCATTACCGAAGACGCCAGACTTTCGGCCTAGGCTAGTCAGAATCTCGATAGCATCGATCCAGTGGCCTGCCCGGACATAGAATCCTAGGAGAATTTCTCCACGTCTTGTATCTAACTTGTAAATTAGTAAAGGTTGTCGCTTCTGCCTTTGTAACAGACTTACCGAGCACAAAATCGTCAGGCTTCCCTTCCCGGTTCCCGAATAATTGGCTCGTCGCGTCCTCATAGAAGAACTCCAAACCATGCAACTTGAAATCGTGATAGACCTTGATGGATGTCAAGAGTTTAGTGGATTGGAAAGCACAGTCTAGGAGGAGCTGCTCCGACTGGGTCTCGGCCAACTGGGATATCCCAAGCTTGCAACCTCGGAAACCCAGACCCTTCGGAAGCTTAACCTGAGAATTCTTGGATTTCAACGTGCTGATTGAGTCAACGGTAAATTTGCCCAGCGTGCCAGAAAATATGGACATCTTGATCTGCTTTTTCTTCTCCTTGTCGGTACCGAAAATACGTTGTCGCAGTTCACTTTCAGTGATTGTGAGCTGTTTCGGAAGCCCATTGCTCGTTGACTCACTATTGATATACTCCATGAAGTTGTGGCAAACTTGATCGCCCTCAGAGTACAATTCTATGAACGCAATTCCGGTCGTGGCAGTCAACAAGATCTTGCCATTCTCTACCGGCCAAACCTGAACACTATCATCCAAACTAGTAGGCGGATCGTTAGGGAGGCGGAAACAGGGGTGGAACCGAAATCGTAAAGCGTCAAGTCGGTGCCAGGTGCATTCGTCTTGTGGCAGGCAGGGATTAAGGCCTTGAGTTTTCGTCCGAGTTGAGAAGGGTTCACGAGTAAGGAAGGAGCGGTTAAGGCGGACGTAGTCTCGGAGCATGATTCCCGACTCCTGATGTGGGCAACCAAATACATGGCCGACTTCGTGTAGATGGGCTCCGATGCCGATGTTCGCAGACTCCCAGTTGGACCCAGCCTCGCCACAGTCGTTGGCGACATGGTCAGTGTTAGTACGGGTACAATCCGTAAATGAATCTACCACTTCTTCTAAGCTAGAAGGGTAGCTTTGAAGGCAGTGCGACCCGAAGATCGCCATTTTCAAATCTCCTTGGCTCGAGCCCAACGCAGCATGGCCAGTTATCGTCTGCGATTCGGTATCCCAATGGGAGTCGAGCAGTAAAACGGAGACGTATTGTTTTTGACCCGGTTTCAAACGGAAATGATCCTTCACAGCGTCCTGCGCGATTCGGAAGAGTTCATCCTTTCGTGTCGCTGGCTCATATTGCTGGGCAACTTGGAGGTCACGGAGCTCAGCAACCGTTTTCTCGGTTCGAACGATATGAACCTTGGCCTCGTTTCGCATCTGGCCACTAGCAGCATCACGCTGACTGACCGTCCCTGGTTGCCATTCTTCCTCAAAACGGAAGCACCGACGCCCGAGATTGTTACGGAACATCTGTTCACCGGTAAACGCCTGCCAGAGATACGCAGCCATCCGGTATTTTCGAATGGCTGTATCTAAATCGTTGCCCTCGCGCTGCTTCCTCTCCGGTACGGCATCGAAAGTTCCCTCGGAGTCTTTTCCAAGTAGTATCACCAGGTGTAGAGGTGGAGAGTTGGATAAAGGAAGGTAATTCACATTGATACACGAGGAATGGATGGCATGGTGCAGATTGGCGGATGAGGATTTGGTTGAAACAAAGTCAAGGCGTAAGCGGTTGGGACCTGGAACAAGGTGTACAAGGGCTTTAAAGTGAGAAGAAGTGACCGGCCAGGAAACCGGTGGAAAGCTATCTTGGTGATGGTTAACCGTTATACTTCCGTCCAGCGGATGTTGTCTTGGATCTCCAACTTGGCCGTAAATTAAGAGAACCTTCTGGTGCACCTGCGACTGAATCAGTCATTGTACCAATCTGGAGACGCCCTAGAACCTACCCAGGAATTGTCTTGTATAGAAATGACTCTAGGGCCGTAGGGAGAGGATGGTGCGGGCGATCGAGCGGCGCCGTTAATGGACAGTGAGCTACCTCCCTATTCAACGGTTAGACTTGTGGTGAATTATAGGAGATGACACACGTACAAAATAGCTATTCCGCTGAGATGGTGAGGTTACGGGGTGAGGACGCTGCTGGGGTACAGGTAGGGGAGAGCTGCCGTTTGAGCCATTCTGAGCAGGTAGATTGTGTGTGGAAAGATTAGGTTTGATGGACGACGGCGGAGTGATAGAACTGTAGGAGGCCGAGTCGATGGTTGATGAGGAGTTTCCGGAGGTGCCGTCTCCATTGGACTGGGTTCCCGAGGACTTTTCTGTAGAACGCGATGTACTTCGAAAGCTAGACTTGGAACGGCGGCGAAGGTTCTTGAAGAGCGGCATGATAGCGAATGCCAGCTGTAGTGGTGCGCTGCGCTAGAGAGAGCGGCTTGAGGTTGGGAAGACGGAGGCCGAAACTGATAGAATCTGTATTGGTCTCGGAGCAGACTGTTGGGCGAGAGAAAGGAAGGTGCGACCCTGAGCTTGAGGCTAGTGCTCGAATGAAGCTTTTCCTGCCTTCTTCAAAACATCCAAACAGGCCCGCAGTATATCTGAGGGGACTAATGTAGAAACAAATCCCAGGTAGCGAGCGACAAGGTGGCGGATTGTATATATTATTCTTCTCCTATTTAGAGCTGGCGACCGTTTGCGGCGAATGTTGACGAATGACGACCCCCCACATCCACAAGAACTTCAGGTACAAAAGGAATAGCGAATGGCTGGAGCTCATTAGCGGCTGATAAGAGACAGGAAATGCGAAATAAAAGCAAAGAAAAGGACAGAGAAAAACAAGGCAGAGGCTGGACAGCTGTTACTCGGCGAGGCAAAGAAGCAATCGCCAACGCTCCAAGTGGGGAGCGGACATCCAAGGAGAGGACAGGATTTGAGAGCGTGTCGCAGGATGATCAAGCCTGGGGCCAGGATGAAAGATGGTTAACATACTTAAGGCAGTTCAGAGCTGATGGTCTCTGGAAGGCGCAGCAGACACAGGGGGTGGAAGAATCAAAAATTCTGGCAGTGAAAGCAAGAAAGTTGAGATCAAGACCAACCTCCCAGGGCAGACAACGGCGATAATCAGTATTTTGAGATGAGAAATGAGAAACCATCCATCCCGACGTGAGTGGGTCTGTGGACAGGATAGAACTTGTCTAGTTTCACCTCGCAGCGATCGACTGCTATATTTGTCGCTACCGACCGATGACAGAGGTCTCGGTGCAGCAGCAGCTCACTATTTACTACTATTCAAGCTCTCTGCAGGTCGCACTGTCTACTCCAAGTGTGCTCAGTCATACTGAGAAGCAAAATCGAACTACGGAGTATCAGTATAGACATCAAACGCAAGTGAAGAGAATTTGAAGCTATCGACCATCGAGGCATTGCATCATCTCCTGCCTGATGACCACGTCATACATCGCAGATTTCCTGTTCCTGCTGAGTGGACCTGCACGCTCCAGCAGCTAAGGTACCGCCGACCTTATCTTGCTGCTCCTTAAATATCAATGGCATGCAGACTGCGGATGTCGGGTGGCGTACGTCTTCTATTATACAGTCGCACCAGTCCAACGCGAACAGTCGTACATGATCCAACCTCAGACCAGAATGTTTGTGTTGTCTCGCCACCATAAGGGATAAGGAAAAGGAGGCATGCATCCACCGGCATGAATCGTTCGGAGAATTTGGCTGGTCTCTTAAAACGGTGCCTAAACAGCGGCTCCATTCTTGCAGATGATGAAGAGATATTGATTATCTCGTCTCAGTGACTCCTGAGTCCCATATTGTCTCAAGGTTGTTTGGTCTCGATCGGCTCTTCCAGGATTGCTTAAGGAATGTGGCCGAACCGGGGAATGTGTCGCGATGGCACGCGTTTTTCCCGCTCCACACCACAAATTGTGTACAGACTCTTCGTTCCCCCGGACAACAACGCAAATTTTGATCG
Organism: Aspergillus ustus; assembly: GCA_000812125.1. Lineage (NCBI taxonomy): Eukaryota > Fungi > Ascomycota > Eurotiomycetes > Eurotiales > Aspergillaceae > Aspergillus > Aspergillus ustus. The sequence continues at coordinate 933,421 of JOMC01000025.1, forward strand.
AAAAGAACTTTGCGTGTGTTTGATTCTTTTTCTCTGTATAATATACTGTAGACCCTGAAGCGTACCTGAATCATCAAGCTGCAAACTGCCCTGTTTAGCGTATCTCGTGTGCTCCAATTGGGGGTCAACGATTCTTTCGTTTCTTCCAGCCGCCCTTGTTCCTTCTTGCCCACTCACCCACTACTCAGATCACCAACTCCTGGCTTCCTTCATCCCTTCTTTCCAGACTTGAGTCCTTCCTGTTCAAACCCAAGGGCTTCGCTTTCATTCCTCTGGTTAAAGTCCCCCTCCAATCTCTGTCCAGCTTCATTTATTTCCTCGAGCAATGGTCTTGTCTAATCCGGAGAAGACGATCCGCAAAATCGACATCGCCCAGGTATGTCAATTCTTTGATGCGGGTGGCTGGGTCTGAAATGAAACATACGAGATGAGGAATAAAGGTCTAACATTCGCCGGTGCTCAACAATAGGTATCCCTCAACCTCCAGGATCGTCTTGGCCTTGCCAAAGTCAAGTACCAGAACGGGCGCCTCCCCTCACGCCAGAATGGCGGGTTACACATATCGTTCGGAAGCAGTGACAAGCCATCGGACTCATCTTCCGATGTTTCCAACAGCCGCTGCGAGACACCTCTGACATCTCCCCTGCGAGCGTCTTCCTATTCGAAAGAGCTACCCCGGTCGTCCAGAAACAGACATGCTGCAACCTTCAATTCCCGGGTCATGCAGCCGATGCTTTCCGCTAGTCGAAAACGCGTACGATCTGATTCGATTGCAGACCGTCCTGGAAAGGTATCACGAATGTCGTGGAAGCGTTCATATCAATTGCCGGAGTCGTCCCCTGGATTCCGCCGTCATACTAGTTCTCGACACAACCTCCCCTTGATCACGGAAACCGCTCCCATTCCCGAGCTTTCTTCGCCGGGATATCATGCACAGTCAGATGATGATAATGACCCGGATCTCCCTGTGCACAGCTTCCAGGTCAGTTCGATCGTGGGCTCATCGCCCCCCCGAACACCACCCTCTAAGCATACGTCTCTGTCACGGAAAGACCGCAATCTCCGTCATGAAGATGGAGCAGATCTCCTTTTGTACCTAGCCAACTCTCCAACGCCGGCTAGAATTGCAAGCAAAACCCAGCCACAAGATTTTCCTCCCTCGACTCCGCCTAGTCAACACGCTGTCTTGCCATCTCTGACACCGACCCCAGGAGGAGGGGGTGTTTTCCCCAACTTTGGTACTCCCAACCAGCAGTTCAATTTCGCGGATTTTGTCAACGTGACTCCTAGCCCAGCCCAGCCTGCTTGGGGCGGCCGAACTCCAGGCGGCTTCGCCAGAACCCCCCTCGCTAGTAGAGACATTCGGAAGCGATCCAATTTCGATAACCTGCTGCCCCCAGGAATCGAAAGTCCGAAAGTACGAGAAAAGGGATCAGGTGCTGTCTTGCAGCTAGGTGGAGAACTGCGGCCATAGGCTCCTGATATCATTCTGTTCCCTTGTATCCTCTCAATGGCACCTTTGTTACGACCCTTCATGACCGATATGTATACACTCTGTTATGTCCCCTATTGTACCTACCTAATTCGCATCGTGGCATCTCGCCCATTTTCCTTGTTTCTACCCTACTCTGGATGTTTCAAGTTAAAGAACGCTGGTGCTAACCATGTACAACCCTCTGTTTCCTGCAAACATACCCACATACCCGTTTCCTTGTGTTCTCGTGGCGAGTATTGGACTATTAATTTTCCATTTCCGCAATTAACCATCTTTCTTAATTGAGATAATTGCTTTTTCAGTCGCAACTGAATGGATAGTGTCGAGTATGCACTTATTCGAATCAACATGGTTTACGATGATCGTAAACTAAAAAAGCCCTCGTAACCTTCAGACTTGAGCAAGACATCCATTTACCAACGCCTGCATATTTCCACCTTGGGGCATTTTGACTCTGGAACATATACATATCTACATGAGAAGAAAAGAAATAATATGAATTGCAAGATCGATTGTTTTCGGATAAGCTATACAGGATTAGAAGAAGATAGTATGTAAGTATGCACGACGTGAGCAGCGCCTAGAGCAACGCAAAACGTCATGTATGAACTGCTACTCAAGAACGCGGAAGGAGCACTCAAAACCGCCTCGAGAACTAGTTCGGGCGAGAATGACGGCGACCGTGCTTGCGGTTAGCACAGGTGCCCTTTGGAGGAACGGGAGCGGACTCGCTTGGAGTAGCGGCAACCCTTTCGACGGGGTTGCTCTCGCCGGTTACTTCCACGATAGGAGTAGAAGAGGTTGTCGCTACAGACTGAGGCTCGGGCGTAGGATTTTGAATGACCGGAACGCTGACAATCTCAGTGGGCTCAGTGCTGGGACCAGCGCTGCTGGCGCTGTCTCCGCTGGAGGAAAGCTTCCCAATTCCTGCGTTGGCAAGGACGTCGGCGGCGACTTCGTCAACGGGCAGAATGCTAAGCTCGCCTTCCTCGTCAGTAGGCCAGCTGGAAAGGACATCGGAGTTGGCGACTGCGGTGGCATCAGAGTCAGTGAGGAGATTGGTGACGCAAGGGCGGCCGAGGGCAGAGAAGCAGGTTGATTCGTCGTCTAAGGAGATGGCGAAGGCGGCGCCACCGTCGTGGGGTTCTACGTATGCGGATCTCACGTCTTCAAAGACGTTGCCTTCAATGAGAATGTTGGCCTCGCTCATGTCGAAGGCGTGCCCAGTGTTGTCGTACTAGTAGTTGTTGTAGACGTGCCAGTAGCCAGGGGCACCGATCTTGGGGACACGGCCAGAGGTCCGGTGGATGTAGTTGTTGGCGAAGGTGACTTTGTCGTTCTCACCGAGGGCGAGGCTGAAGAGGGTTAGAAGAAGGCTGATTGTTGGAGACTCAAAGAGGCTTGTTACATTGTCCAGTAGTGGTGACCATCACACGAGGCCGACCAGTCAGTGGCACCGTCGAGCTCACAGTTGGAGATAGTGACGCTGCCGCCTATGGAACAGGTCATTGACTACAAAATTTGAAAGGCAAGCAAGGGTGGGGGGAAAACGTACTCGTTCGTACCCAGTAAAAAGCATCTGTCGACCAACCAGGGAGATCTTAACATGATCAAGCCAGACTAAGTCACAGCCATCAAGTGAGATACCATCACCACCCCAGATGTACTGGGGATTAAGCTCTGTGATGTGAATGTTCTAAACGATAACGTTGCTAGTGCCATGGATACGCAGTCCTGTACCACGGATGACACCGGCATCGCGTACCCCGACGATAGACTTGTTCGGGCCAACATCAAGCCCACGCAGACCGGCATTGTCATATGTGCAGGTAGTTGTAGGGTAGTCACCACACCAGCCAATACCGACTTCAATAGCATTTTGGCCAGCGTTGCCGCAAGAGCTGGAGTCGGGAATACAGCACTTACAGTCAACGCACGAGTCACCGAGGAAGTTGAACTCCTTATCAATGAGGATGACACGGGGCTCATCATCTGAGAGCCACTCTGTGAGCTCTGCATTGTCTGCGGGAGCTGCAGGAATCGCATCACCACCACTAGTGGTGCCAGCACCAAAACCGAATGGGGTGCTAACAACCTGGGCATGAGCCGCTGCTCCGAGAAGTGCAGTTGCAGCAATAAAAGAACGAATAACAGCCATCTCTAAAGCGGAACGAACGAAGGACTGGGATAAGGGTTTAATTGAGTTAGGAAGAGAGGAAGCTGAACCAGCAGTACCTCCAAGAGACAGCGAAAGATGATCGGTAGATACTGGAAATAGCGCCAGGTGAAAGGTGGCAGGAGCGAGCGGCTGTTCTTTATAGTATACATCGGGTCCTCTGCCCTGAGGATTCAACCTGTTCCTGATTAGGAAATCGTCAATCCGAACTGGTGGAGGTTCTTGGCGACAGGCCATTTCAGGAGTTGTTGCTCGGTCCTGCAATGGCCCTGACAAACTCCTCTTCACTGACTCGGGTTCGCTTGAGTCAGCACAAGCCTCGTGGTTTCTGGCGTGTCTCAGGTTGCAACTGTTCGTGCCCGGAAGCCAGGGAGCTAGACATTTCTCCACCTTCGCGGGGTTAAGTTGCTCCTAACCATACTCTATTTGAAGCACAGTTAGGATGACTCTGGAATGGATGTGCAGAGCTTGCAGCCGCAGGATAAATTTAGGCTCGAGGAACTTCCCAATGCAGCCGCCTGCCAAATTGTCAATCCATTGACGTTTGCTGGGGTCTTGGAGGGTCCGTCAAATGTTACGCATACTCGTCGGCCCGGGGAGACGAGGAAGTGGATAGGATGCCACCTTCTTCGTCAACCGAAATTACTACAAGTTGCAGACAACCTTCTCGGCAGGTGTCTGTCTTGTGTGATATCCTCAGCAAATTCAAAATGGCGAGACCAGTCCAGGCGGGAAAATGCGTTCTTAATTTGTGGAACAAGCTCTTTAAAGGGATCCTAACCATCGTGCAGTTCAAACCACACATTAGTACAGAGTAATGACCCACGGAATATTACCTTGTTTGAGCCTGCCAAGTGGGACATGAATGAATCGGTCACCACGGCCAGCAGATATGAGGCATGTGGACAGTGCTTTTAGGATCTCGGCACACTGTACAACAAAAAAAGAATCCTGCATACGGTTTGGAGGTGGGGTGGTTTGCCGTTTTATTGCCCTAGACTTTCCAGGTCCGCAATCTGAACTGTATTCACCGCCGCCTCTGCCTGTGTACTTTCCGACTGCTTTCTGTATAACAATGCAAGGTAGTCCGACGTAGAGGCCTCATCGATAGATTTATCCTCTCGCACATTGAGAAATCGGGGAAATCGTAGGCTGAGTCCGCGTGCATCGCTCACCAATCCAATGGCGGCAGGGTAAGTCGGACTGAGGGTGATATCTGCGAATGCTGTTTCCCAGACCTCCTGCGGTTCGAACCAAACGTCTGGCTCACCATTGTACTCGACGTAGCTCGGTCGCGAGATCACATTCGGGGTTCCTCCCTCGTATTTCTCCTTATTCGCTTGGTAGAACTTATCAGTAAAGCCTGACATGCACTTTGTGACGGCCTGCAGGCTCCCAGTCTCCGGGTTGCGGACGGCTAGTAAAATTGGAGACCACCATTTGGCTTTTCGTCCGTTACCATGCCAGGCAGCCACAGGGACGAGATCCAATGTTTCCGACGAGGCACTATAGTCCTTTTTTACTTTGAGCCAGGATTCAAGTCGCTTGTCAGGCTCATAAGTGGACAATAAGGCCTTTCGTCGTCCGCCCTTGGATGTCTCCTCCGTTGGTGTGTTCGTGTCTGTGACATGAGCACTGTTGGGCAATGCCAACGGCTCATTGTCAAGAACCTTGACCATGATTCCCTCACACTTGTTTTCCGTGGCGCTTTTGAAAAAATCCAAAACGGTTTCGGAGTCCGCAGAAGTTGCATCCAGGCTCTTGACAAAGGTGAACCTATGGGGAATTTCTGCAAAGAGGCTTCTTAGCAACCCTCTGCGCTCACGTAAAGACCGATCCAGGAGAGGTGTGCCATTGAGATACATCAAATCAAATGCAAACAAACAAACATTTATTTTGATCGCTCCTATCTCAACGTTTTTCTTTGCTCGGTTGGTGAGGATCTGGAAAGCTTGGAGCTCGCCTTTGTCTTGATCTACGGCAACCACTTCGCCTTCCAAGATGAAGCTGGAAACGCTTTCGCCTCTGATATGGGGAACAAGAGAGACAAGATCGGGATATTTTCCCGTCATTTCCTCTAAATGTCGGGAAAAGATGGAGACTTTTCCTTTATCATCACAATGAACTTGAGCGCGCTGGCCGTCATACTTGTACTCGCAAGTAAAATCTCGCCCTTGAAGTTTGGTCAACATCTCAGAGAGATCTCGAGTGATGCTGCCTAACATTGGCATCAGCGGTACATGAAGTTTCAACCCACAGCGTAGGAGAAGCTCTTCACTGACGCCGATTTCCAGTAAGCAAGGAACTAAATCATTGTAGTTTGGATGCCTGGCATACGATGCCTTGACGAGCTCCTCAGCGGTGTTGTAAATTCCCGTAAGCTCCTCCTTCTTGAAACGGGTTAAATCCTCCTGGAGATAGACGCTAAAGGTTGCCTTGTCCGGACGGGAAATTGAAAACGCCCTTGCGAGCGCTATGAGCATAGTCGTTTTCACAGCACCGATGCGCAGATTTTGAACTAGAGTGCGCACAATGTACCGACTCTCTTCCGCACCGCGAGTGTCCTGAAGCAGTTTCTCGACGATACGTTGCTTCAATGCCTGACTTCCGCTGCCTTTACTCATTGCTATCTTCGTAAGAGATTGATAGACCCCTTTGATGCTCAGCGGCTTAGGTTTTATTAAGGTAAAGCTTTGCTTCTTCTTCGCCTCGAAAGCCACGTCGCCAGCATCTCCAAGTCTGTCGTACAACGCTTTTAACCCTTGGCTGTTCAGACCATATATCTTTTTAAAAGCTTTGGATATTGAAGATCCACCGAGGCCGAGCTCCAGTTCATGATATGGGGGTGAGATGGAGTTCGTTGCAAGCCATACCGCAGGAAGCACACTCGAAGGATCTGCTTCAATAAGGACCCGCAGGAAGTTGACTAGAGTATCGACAATTTTTATGCGGCTTGTAGTCACATTAGCGAGAACAAAAGCTCTAGTAAGGAGAGCGTAGGAAGCATTGCCGCCTTGTGCCGCCCAGTGTGCCTTTAATTCCCCGACGTATTGCGAGGCATCGAATACCAATGGAGTCTGGTCGAAAGGTATAGAAAACGATAGCGTGTCCTCTGTTCCAGCAGAAGATTGTAGAGAGAGTACGCCCTGCGACCGAGACTTGTTCAATTCGCGATCGGCCGTTTCTGGAGGTGAGGCAGGCCTAGTTGTTTCGTCAACGGTCGCGGGTTGAGGAGGGTCTTGTTCGTTGTTCCATTCGGCTTGAAGTTTTCGAGCAAGAGCTTCGTCAGACAAGTTCTGTTCTGTATTTTCCGGATCAGCTGCCGGCTCCGATTTCTCAAGATTCTTGGACGTTTGGTTCTGGAAGAATGACGCGATGCTGCGGGTACTACGGACATCCCTTTTGCGCTTTTTGGCGGGGCTAGACATCTCGAGATGTCACGTCGGATGTAGCAATGTGGATGAAGTTGGACTGAGATCCATGACAGATTTCATCACGCAGGGTGCGTTGATGACGACGGCCTGTCATGTTAGTCTGGGGAAGGTCAAGCTCGCCCGGAAGCGGAGTTCGGCGGTAGTTCAGTTTGCGACACCTTGACCATTTCATAGCTTCCTCCACCAACGCCACAAAATGGCAACTCCGATGTCTATATTGTCGACAGACGAGCGATTAAGAGTGGAGGATTATCTCAACGACAAAATACAGACATCTACCGATTTCGATGGCCTCGAGTTGCTTCTCTCTAACTTGCGGGCTCAGCATCAGCTCCAGCGGAAGCAGGTGCGTTGCCATCTACTTCGTGCTGATTACCCCGCGCTAATGATCAAAATATTAGCTAGCTGAAGCGCAAGAAGCTCTATCAAATGCAACAAAATCCTCTAACGACCATATCGAAAGCACTCGCAAGCGCGCCGAAGCGTTCAATGCGCAACAGGCCGACATCGACCGACGACTAAAGGCACTGACGGGGTCCAATGCTAGCGATGAAGCGGCAAAACGATTCGAAGCCGGTATCAAGAAACTGCGAAGACTAGAATTGGCGAGAGGTTATTTCACATTATTGAAAGACGCCGAGGAATTGAGGTAATGTCCTGTCAACTTGCTTCCTGGGTCATGGTCGCTGAGACATACAGCAGTAAAAACGCCTTACAGACTATTCAGTCTGAGCCTCGATCAGCCATATCTTCGTACTCTCAGCTACGATGTATTTTTGAGCAATTAAAAGAGGCCCAGCCGGCTGCGGATGGCGCAGGTCCACACCTAGTTGATTATGTAGGGCAGCTGGCGTCAAAACTCCAAATGCAACTAAAGGGGGAATTTACAACCCGTTTACGGGCTACTCTGGAGCAGATAAATTGGCCGTCCAAGGTGCTTGATCTTCCAGACAGACTTAGATCGGAGTGGTCTGAGAATATTCAGCTGCTTCTTGACCTGCAGATCCCGTATGCTCCTCGTTGAGTTTCACACGTATTCACAGCTAAATGATTCAGCAGTGAACTCAACTCCCCTGAGTCCACATCAAAACAGCGCAATACTCAGCTACCTGTTTTGTTCCCATTGGAAGTTATGGTGCAACCCCTTGAACTTCGCTTTAAATATCATTTTAGTGGCGATAAGCCAACAAATAGACTTGATAAGGTATGTAGACCTCCTTTGCTTTATCCGAACTTCTAACATGGAATAGCCTGAATATTTTCTTGCTCATATAATCGATATTTTAAATAACTTCGGCGGGTTTGTTGCCTCCTTTCTTCAACCTATATTCGAGCAAACATCACGAGCCGTGGGACACCAACTGGGATGGTATTTTCTGAGTGCTTCTGATGCATTCATCACCGCTCTCTTGCCGATGTTGCGGCACAAGGTAATTACATATCTTCCACAAATTTCGACACATCCACAACTGCTTAGCCACTTTGTCCACGAATTAATAAACTTCGACAATGATATCCGCGAGACTTGGAATTACGTGCCTGATCCCTACTCACAAGAAAACTGGAGGGGACTCGCGTGGGAAGTCCTTTCAAAAGAAGGGTGGTTCGACCGTTGGCTACAGGTTGAAAAAGACTTTGCGTTGGACCGTTATAAGGAGATTGTGGACACGCCAGATAGCGGCCACATTGACTATGAAGGGGTGGACTCGGCAGCAACTAAGCCGACTAGGGCAGCTATCCGTGTGAACGACCTTTTGGAAACAATCACAGAACGATACCAACCCCTATCGTCATTCAGCCAAAAACTCCGGTTCCTGATTGACATCCAGATCACCCTATTTGATCAATTCCACGAACGCCTGCACTCAGCCCTTGAAGCATACCTTGCGATGACATCAACAATTGGACGCACCGTGCAGGGTGCGGATGGACAGGCTAGTGTCGAAGGGATTGCTGGACTAGAACGACTCTGCAGAGTATTTGGAAGTGCGGAATATCTTGAGAAAAAGATGGATGACTGGAGCAACGAGGCTTTCTTTGTCGAACTTTGGTATGAACTTCAGGAACGGGTCAAGCAGAACAGAGATGGAGGCAGGAATGTCGCCGGCTCGATGTCGGTTGCCGACGTAGCTTCCCGTACCTCTCAAGCCGTCAGCCACGGTCGAATTGCAGGCTCGCGAGATGAAACTTCCGAAGGAGCTTTATTTGACGAGACAGCCTCAGCATACCGTCGCCTGAGGTTGCGTTCTGAATCGATAATCACGTCTACGCTGACGTCTAATGTGCGCACAGCTCTCAAGAGCTATTCCCGTGTGTCCACTTGGGCAACTATTTCGGGCGTCCATGGCCCTGCAACTGGCTCTCTACCCCCAACTGCGGATCTCGCACCTGTCATGCGCACCCTATCCACTGCGACCTCATTCCTCTCCCGTGCACTAGGAGTTGCTCCGCTGCGCCGGATCGTTCGCCATGTCCTCCAGTCAACGCAGACATATCTGTGGAACAATGTACTCTTGCGCAACACATTCTCTTCCTCTGGCGCCTCACAGATCGCAAGCGATATAGACCATCTGTGCAGCGTTGTCGACGTCGCCCTCGGCTCTACAGCTCCTACAGGAGGCTCTAAGAGTTTTCTTCAGAAACTGAACGAAGGTCTCCTAATCCTCAACCTTGATGCCCATGCACTTCAGGTTGATGGCGAAACCGAGGAGTCTATCGGACCTGAAAAGGACAATGCCCTAGGATTATGGCAGGTTGAAAAAAGACTTTTTAAAGATAACGAAAGTGCAAGAGAAGTGCTAGCGGAATTGGGAGTAGAGGCTCTTACTGAGGCAGAGGCCAGGAGCGTTCTCGAGAAACGTGTCGAGATTGGCAATTAAGAGTTTATGCACTCAAAAAGCATTATGTGTGAGTTCACTATTTGCACTCTCTGGCCTTGTCTAGTCAGTCCTTATCATACATATAGTGATCTCTCTAACAAATCAGAGCTATTCAAATTCTAATACGTATGAATCTACATGTCTCACAACATATTTTGCTCTTGTCTAATCAAGTCTGGTGGACAACAGGTCCATGGCCTCGTTCCCCAAGCGCCTTCTTTGGCACTGATGCCTCCCCTTTGAGATCTTCAACAATTCTAGGGCCAGCTTCTTCAACCGCCCGAACAAGTGCTTCAACTGTCTCTCGACTGGTTTGGACATTAACGACACACCGGAAGAACTTGCCATCGCCAAGAGCATTCTCGTCCCCACTCGGCGGCGCATAATCAACCATGAATCCACGACCCACAAGTGCATGTGTAATTTGTTCCGTAACCTTACTATTCGCCTTGGCTCGCTCTGTCTCGTTCGTGACGACGCCGGCACCGCGCGGATGGAGGAGTCTTCCGTCAGGTGCATAGTAGAAACATACCTGGAGACAGGGAGGTGGGTTCTTGCTGACAAGGACAAAATTAGGGTTATCCTGGATCAAGGTCGCGAGGTATGCCGCTGTTTCGCAGGCTGTGTCAATTTGGTGCTCGTAGCCGGACGTGCCGTAGTACGTCCAACCGAGGAAGAGCTTTAGCGAGTCCGCGCGGCGGCCGCATTGTAGGGTTAGGTCTGCGAGATCCCAGATTTCGGGGGAGTCGGTGTCTAGTTCCGAGGCTGTTCCAGGCTGTATTCCGTCTCCTGCCGGCTGGGCTCCGCCTTCGTCCTCGGTATGAAAGAGATACCCGGCAGGAAGAGTGTTTGCGCGGTGGAATTGCCGGATATCTGCGGCTAGCAAGAACGAACAGGTCACGGGAACCCCCAGCATCTTGTGTGGGTTGATGGCAATGCTGTTGGCTTTATCTGCGCCTGCGAGCTTGTGTCGTTGGTGCTGAGAGAAAGCGAACGACCCACCCCAGGAACCGTCAATATGCAGCCAGAGGTTATACTTATTGCAGATGGCTGCGATCTCCTCAAACGGGTCAAAGGAGCCCATGACTGTTGTTCCGGCAGTTGCATTGACATAAAAGGGTGTGCGCTTCTCGCCCAGCGCTTTTTGGGCCAACTTTTCAAGTTCTGCGGGAATAAGTCGTCCTTCGTTGTCAATTGGAACCGACCAGACCGCATTGCTGCCGAGACCGAGCATTTGGGCAGCCTTCTCTATACTGTAGTGTCCGTGAGCGCTGGTGAAGAGTACGAACTTGTAATCGCCATTGCCATCCGTCTTCGTATCGGGGTATAGATTGTTGCGCGCAATGACGATAGACGTTGTGTTCGACGCAGAACCACCTTGGACAGAGATTCCACCAGCTCGGGGCCCGTTCAATCCAAAAAGCGCAGCCAGCTGCTGCCCGGTATATTTCTCAATGAGGGACAAGGCTGGCGAGACCTGGTATACGTGAACGTTTGTGTTCAGCGCCGCAAGTATGAGCTCAGATACTACACCAGGTGCATTTGTCGAGGCATATAGCTTGTCTAGGAAACCTTGGTGCCAGGTATTGACTGAGTACTGAAGGACCTTGCGCAGGATCTCGATCAAGCCATCTTGTCCGGTGCCGTGCTGCGGAAGATTCAATTGCAGAATTCTCTGCAGTTCTTCTGGTTTTTTATAGTCCACCAACGATGTACCGACTATCGTGTGCTCTCCGTTTACTCCATTGCTCTTGCTGGCGCCATTGGTCTGAGGTTTCGGGCCAATGGTATCCTGGTCGGCGGATCGGATGAAGGGAATTAAAAGGTCTTCGACTGCGCTGAGGAGCTAGCCAATGGAATGCGGTTAGTATTCCTTGTCGACTGCGTACTGTCTCATATCAACACCTTGAAAGGCCCGACGCAGCACAAAAAGTATAGAAAGTTTTTGTGACTCACATTGCGGACCTCATCTGCGCGACTTGAAGATGGAGACACAGCCATCCTGTAGATAGAATATATAAAAGTAAATAACAGAAAGATTCTAAGATGAATGAACAGACGTAGGAAGCACGAGGCCACCCAATGCGCAAAGAAATAACTCAAGAATGCCCCTCATGAGGGTGGGGAGACGGATGGCGAAAGTCTTCGGGTCTACACCGGTTGCGGATCCGCTGGAAATGGCGATAGAAATTGGGGCTGTGACATCATGGGCTGAGGCGATTGCTAGTCGTTGTATTAATTCGTCCTATGCTATAGAGACCATATCAGAATATGAAGGAACCCCTAAGGCAACACCGTGGGTCGGCCGTCCGCTGAGATATGTTGGAGTTGTTGTAGCAAGTCGCAGAAACGGATACGGACCTGGTAGGAACAAAAATACCGTGACGACAGTTTCAGAACCACGGGTTTATTGCATTGGTCATGATACACGAATTCTTAGCAAGAAGAAAGATTAATATATAGTTATTGTTTCGCTGCCACAGCGTTACCCTGACTCTCAGCCTGTTTCGCTGCGAATCTGGCACGCGCCTGCTCGAGGCGCGACTTGGGCTTCTCCCCAGAGTCATCACTGATATCCCTCCCCTTTGCCTTGGCTGCCCATTCGCCTCGTCGTCGCTTATAGAGATCCATTGCCCAGTTCCTCCACACAGCACGTCCAACAAATGAATCTCGAAGAGCCAGCTCGTTTTGTGCCAACTCCTGTGCCATCCTCTCCTTGACGAAGAATATATCCTTAGTTGCAGACCACAGTGCATCTACTACATGAGATCCACTACTGTCAAGAGCGAGCTCGCTTATATGGCCTGTGAAACGACTAGTGAATTGCCGGCGGAACTGCGACGTGGAGGCGGATGACGTGAGAGCTCTTTGCACAACGTGAGAGGACGTTGAGTCCTTACAGATGCGGAGGAGAAGTTCAGGTGATAGCGCGAGAAGACTGGAGAATATTAGCTCGCCTAATGGCCCGGGAGCTGTAAGCATGGTCTGCGCAAGCAACGAGCCATGCAGCTTCTCTGCCGCAGCGGTCGCCGGACTGGATTCCTCGGTAGGACCGTTCTTGGTTGAGTCTGTAGCTTGGTTATCTGCTGTCGGATCCTGGAGTCGGAGTATTTGCCCTAGTCTTCGAGTTGGATCGGAGCCGTAAGATGTCTCAAGGGCCTTTGCAAGCGGTTTCGTATCGACTCCCCGAATAATACACCTCTCGATAAGTACTTTCGGGACAATCGTTCGAGATCGTTCAATAAGACCTGGGATCTTGGGCACGATCTGCTCCACAGCAGCCTGTAAATCATCCTTGCCCAGTCTTTCCACCACCCGTAGTACGACATAGCCGGCAGTCTGGTTGCGTGAAAGCGAGCTCATCTGATCGCGAAGATAGTTCCTGTAAAGTGCCTTGAACATCTTGCCTGGCATCCAACAAACCATCGTCTCAAGCAGACGCGAACCAACAGGATCGTAGAGCAGACCTCGAATAAACTTGACGCTCTCAGAATCTTCCTCAAAGTTCTCATCTGGAATCAACCGCTTGATGATTGAACTAGACTGTTTGGCACTAGACTTTCCGAAATGGGAGAGCTCTAGCCGAACAAGTACCTGCAGGATCGGATTCCCAACAGGATGAGTTGCAAGCGCCCGTAAATATGTGTCATCGAGTACGGAGACCATGTCCTGCATGACCTTCTTTAGCGTTGTCTCGAATGACTCTGGCACGCTCCTCTTTTCTCCCACGGGCGCAACTTCTTGCGTCTCTCCGCCTACAACGCCCAACCTTTCCTTCTTGCGGCTGGCGACGATTGAATCATTTGATGTCACATCAACCGGCTCTCCAGCAAGCACAAGGAGTAACACTCTAATCGTGTGTGACGCGAATCGCTCGGTCAGCAAGTAACCCCAGTTTCCCTGTAGCTCCTCAACAACCTTCATGAACATCTCCGCTAATGGCAATTCTGGCTCGGGCTCGTCGTCTTCCTCCTCAACACTATCGTCTGTTCTCCCCACTAGTTTTGAAACTCTTTGCGTCACGCCAGGAGCCGCACTTATGAACAACCTCTCGCAACAATGACTTGCAAACCGGTGTTGTACAAGCGTCAAAAAATGACCGATGAATTTGTTGAATAGTTTCCGAATCTGGGAGATGTCTGACACTGAAATGAGTTTTTCCATGAGCCGCGAACAAGATTGACTGCACGCGATCTTCAATTCCTTTCCTCGAGCCTCCCGGAACACGCTGTCCACAAACAATCTCCGCTCCTCGGTGTCTTGAAACTGATTCAATTCTAGCATCTCGTTCGCCCGGCTGAAATACTCCTGCTCTTCCGTATCGAGAAGACCGTAGAATGGCATCTCATCGCGTGCCGCCTGATTATTCTGATCATCGCCTAGAGGGATGTAGTCTTCTCCAGTAGTGATCGGGTTGTTGTCCTCCTCTGTTGGTTTTAGTCGCTTTGTCGCAGATTCTTCGCTGACCTCGTCGCGCTTCCGCTTGGTTTCATCTTTCTTAGCCTTATCGATGGCTCTGCGGCCTCGTTTCTGATTTTCGCGGGGCATGATGTGGTGGTGGTTGTGAAGCTTGGGGGATCGATCGTTTAATCCTCAAGAGGTTTTTTTTTTTCCTCTCTTGCAATAAGCTGTGGTCCGAGCGTCCTCCGCGGGATCGAAGTGTTTGCTTTGTTTGCATGGACTATGGGAGCAAGCGTGAAATTATAATATTACAAAAACTATCCTACATCATTATTTTTGAATAGCGCGGAGTTCACTTTTCATGAGTCGAGTAGATCGCAGAAATATGGCGTCCACACTCGACCCGCTGTCGCAGGTTAATATTGCGGTTGCCAACCGTTGCGCGATGAAGAGGCATGATTTGGAGTCTGGCAAGCTCCTTGTCTGACACCTTTTTTGGTGGTGCATTGATATGGGTCGGTTTCGAGAGGTTGCTCCTCTTACCGGTCCCAAGTTGGAAGTGCTCATTACCACCCCACCACAAGACATCGAGACCTGCGTCCCCGGTCTTATCGAGGGTAGAAGAAGAACGACGGTCTAGATGCGTTTGGTTGCCTAGGATGGCTGAGACATGGGTCGTTCCAACAGAGATGTCGTTCAAGCGGATCGGAGTCAGCGTGTTTGTGGTCTCATTAAACTCGACTAACCCACTCAATGCCTTCAGCTTGGTGGGCTTGTCTTGCAAATGGGTCCATTTGCCATTTCCAAGGGCACCCCAGATACCTCGTCCACAGGTCCAGACGTCAGATGTGATTTTACCTACTCCCTTAACATCTTCAGCTGCACCAGCTTGTTGTACATCCACAGTGAAGAAGCTGTTGGCGCCACCAGCCGCAACGCCGGTTACCTTGGGGAGCCGCGGCTCACCACGATAGAGCTCTCTCACAGGCATGGGGACCGGCCGATCGCTAAATGATAGGGATGGGTCAAACTGCTTCCCTAGCTGCCCAAAGGAATTGTCTCCGAAGGCTAGAATATCACCATCCTTGGTGAGCAACAAGGAGTGGTAGTCGCCGGCGGCGATTTGTGAAACCTTTGAGCCAGGGGGTGTTTGAACTTCGTGGCAAGCATCCACTGGACCCTTAGGCCTGGTTGCCCAAGCAAGTCCTGGAATACCGAGCTGTCCGAATGAGGGGAAGTTCTCAGTAGACGCAGCAGCGGAAAAGACACGCCCGCAGCTCGTAAGAAGGAGGATATGCTCTAGGCCTCCGCAGATGGCGGTTACCTTCTCCCCTAGCTTCAAGCTTGGCTGTAGAATACGATAACTCAGGCTAGCCTTACCAGTCCAAAATGGTATCCATGACTTTTCCACCCGCATTTGGCCCGATGACTGGTCGCGCCTGGAGATCGGCAGCGAGTAGACGTTGCCATCAGATGACAGTGCGAGAATACGATCATGGGACATGGACAGAGAAATCAACTTCTTTCCGGCAAGGGTCTTTGTAGGCTTGAAGTCTGTTTCGGAGTATCCTTTACCCCATTGTACTAGGTCACCATTCCCAGTAATCGCCGCTCCGGAGGTTTCACCAAGCTTGAGGTCTCTCAGAACCTGGCCATCGAAGTAAGACAATCTCCGTGGAGACTTGACCGCAGAATCTTTGGATTCTGGATCCACAACTCGGTATTCATTCGTACCCCATATGTAGACTCCAGGACTATTCAGACTCCGTTTCTTCTGCGCGTATCCCAGATCTTCGATAGATTTCGAGGAGGTACTCGGTAGGCTTTTCAGGAACTCGGTCTCATCCGGTTTGGTCGCAAATGAATAAATCAGAAAGGCAGCGGTCGCTGTTCCTGCCAGCCCAAGAGAGTTCCAGAACCAATTCGGAGATGGTGGACGATGAACTTCCCGGTCATTGCTGGCATAGTACCGAGGCCCTGGAATAACTTTTTGGCGGAGGCCCGTTCGTAGTTGGCGAGAAACAGCAGGTGCATTGATTGCCTGTTGTCGCGCCCGAGATATCCACATGTTGCTGTCAATAATCCATCAAAAGCGCATTCTGTACTAGTTCCATTAAGTCGTAGAAAAAGTGCAGCTCCCGAAGCGCTTTGCGTCAGTATCTCAGGGCGGTGGCAGAATACATATGTACACATCGTCCAGCGCGCGGAGAGGCCAACCAATAATACAATCAAGGAGTAAACTCACACAGGGTCATGGTACCTGTCCTGTCCAGCTTAGCCGTATAAAGCGCGGTGATGCTTTGTCTTTGAGGCTTTGAGGCTTGGAATATCTTGACAGATCCAGTACAATGTCTCAACAAGCTGCGGCACAGCGAAGCCGTCGGCAAACCGCACCATCGGGGACGCCTCTTGAGCTTCAGGTGAAGCAGATTGAGAAACTAGACACCGTTCCTGACGAGGCAAACTCAATTGCCGATATCCAGAATGAGCTCGATTTCAATGTGTGGTACAATGACGTGGAAGTTACTTTCCTCGAATCCAGTTACGATGAGTATCAGTAGGTCTCTTGCCGATTGCTCGCTGTCGCAAGACTAACCCGCTCTCTCGCGCAGGGCCTGCCTTAACGAGCTCCAAATATCCAAGTTTCATCTCGACACATTACTCTCCGATACCACATCCACACTTACCCTTCTATCCAAGCTCTCCGAGGACTTCAAGGCGGTCGATTCCCAGACATCAACTTTCCAGCAACAATGCGAAGGACTTCTCTCAGCCCAGGAACGTGATACAGATCTGGCTGCCGATATTGAACACAACCTTCAGTTTTACGACTTCCTAGACCCCGCATCGAGAAGATTGAACGCCCCGGGCGCGGGAAACACAGTGCGGGGGCAGGACTTCTCAGATATGCTGAGACGACTTGACGAATGCTTGGACTACATGGAGGCACATGTCAGTATTAGTTCTTTGGAGCTTGCAGATTGTTGACTAATACTTAGTCCTTAGCCTGAACAAAAAGAGGCAGAAGTATATCGGTCGAGATACCGTCTACTTGTAACACGAGCTCTTACGCTCATCCGAGGGCACTTTGTTTCTTCTTTGCGCGAGATCTACTCAAGCGTAGTAAAGAAAGTTGCAGACAAACAGCTTAATGATACCGCCCTGTCCGTGCTGCTGTATGCGAAATTCAGGGTCGGCGCACCGGAATTGAAGCAGATCGGGCTTGAGATCCAGAAGAGGGCTGTTCCCCCCTTGGACCCCGATCAGGGTACAGAGGCAGAGTACCAAAGTCTTCTTAATGAGCTGCATACCAATTATGCAGCGACACGCGGTAAACTTATCAGACCATTGGTTCACAAAAGATTAGGTGAGATAGCGCAGGCACCGAGTACCTCGAAAGATCTCGTTTCCTTTGCGCGTGCCAGCATTAGTTACGTCCGGGGTGTCTGCTTGGACGAATTTGATCTCTGGAGTGAGTGGTTTCATGGTCAAGGCGGCTTGTATGATTTCCTCGAAACAATCTGTGAGCCACTTTACGACCACTTGAGGCCCAGAATTATACACGAAGACAAGATTGTCAAACTGTGCCAGCTATGCACTCTACTTCAGACGCGGTACCTATTCGACCAAGAAGAAGAGATTGAATATCCAGATGCCAACCAACTTGACTTTTCAGCTTTGATTCAACCTGCTCTGGAAGATGTGCAAACCCGCCTCGTCTTCCGCGCGCAAGCTTTCCTGCGTGATGAGATTGAACGATTCAGGCCCCGTGCGGAAGACCTAGACTATCCCGCACGCAACAAGCAATTCTCGATCTCCGTCTCGGACAAACAGATATCTGGAAGGAAAGTTTCCCTTGGCGATGCATTTATCAACGCGCCAAAACCAACAAAAACAACGGAAGATGGTACGGAAATAGAACAAGATTCGAGATGGGATTTTGAATCGCAAAACGCACCTGTCGCATGGTATCCAACACTGCGGAAAGCGGTGTGGCTGCTTAGTCGGATATACCGGCTTGTCAATGTACAGTTTGCCGTCCAACTTTATATCTGCTCAAGACTAACAATTTTTAGTCCACTGTGTTCGATGACCTCGCCCATCAAATCGTCCACCAGACCACGGCCTCCCTCCACTACGGCAGCTCATCCATATCTAATAAATCGACCACTGACGGACAACTGTTCCTACTGAGCCATCTCCTCGTACTAAAGCAACAAATTGTTGCCTTTGACATTGAATACGTCGCCCCAGAAGTGTCATTCGACTTCTCCGGTGTTACAAGCACGTTCTGGGAACTCCGCGAACGAGGGGGCCTCTTCAACCCACGCAACCTGATGAAACTTGTCGGCCATGGTCTTCTCCCTCGCGTCGTCGAAAATATGCTCGACGCCAAAGTAGAGCTAGACGGCCGGCTCAGGACCGTCATTAACGACTTTATCAATGTCTTCGCTACCAAAATGACAGCGTCGCTTCCGTCGAAGTTTGTCGATAAGCGAAACTTACAGCGTGGAGAGCTAATATACCCTACCTGTCGGAACATCGAAAACGAAGTCCCCAACCTCCGTAAAATCCTGGGCGAATATCTTGACGATATCCGGATGAAAGAAACTCTTGTTGGTGCGGTACAGGAGCGCGTCATCCAGCTTTACGAGGAGTTTTTCGATAAATATACGTCTTCTGAAAGAAGTAAAGGGAATCCTATAAGTAAGAAGGGCAAGGGCCGCGAGGATGCTGTGTGGGACGTCGATACATTTGTAGAATGGTGTGAGGGGATATTCCATGTTGGTGTCGCAACGCAAGGTGACGATAACGATGAAGTTATGAGTCAGAGTGTTAGTAGTCGTTGAGGACTGCTTGGCTTGTAAATAAGAAACCAATGGCTTGGATGTATGTAGACGTAGAAATGAGTTCTGCCTGGTACACACCTTTCCATGTTTCTATACCATTCAGCAGTAAACGTCAGAAGTAAATCCAACCACGTACAATAGGTGTCATTGCTTCCAGAATGATATGTATAACCCCGCTAGCTAAGGATACAGTATTCACAGAGTCATCGCCGCAAGACGAAACTAATTCCCCAAACTAGAGCGCTATCAGAACAACCAAAAAGTTTTGCATATATAAACACACTCCGCAAACCGGTTCTGAACAAAGTTGGGTATGAGTCAAATCATCCAAGGACCTGCTAAAATATAACTGGGGAAAACAGAATATATACAACAAAAGGCTTCTGTGTAGAGCAATCTAGCCGCCAAGTACATGCCGGATCTTGGCATACAGCTCCGTATCAAGGAAATTGTATTTCGGGTCAGGTTCGCAGAAGGGATGGGTAAGGAGAGTTTCTGCCGTTGGGCGCTCGAATGTATCCCTGTGCGAGAGAATTAGTTTTGCTGTCAACTAGACTGAACAGGTAATGGCCACTTACACGGTGAAGCAGTCCCACATGAACGCTAGAGCAGCTGGGCTGACATTCATGGACACATCTTCTGGAATGGGCGGTGCCTGGCTGAGACTCCCCAGTTTGTAGATAGCGCCAATTGCTTCTTCTTTGCTCCAGGGTCGGCGACCAGCAAACATTTCGAGCACCACGCACCCAAGAGACCAGATGTCAACCTTGGCACTGTAGCCTTGTCCCTGAGATTGGATGACTTCCGGTGCCATCCAGAATACCGATCCTTGCATGGAATTCGAGGAGTCGTTTCCGTAGATGTTGTCGGTCTTCTTTGAGATACCAAAATCAGAGATCTTGCAAGTTCCATCAAGATCCAACAGGATATTGTCTGCCTTAAGATCACGGTGAAGGATACCCTGGTCATGCAGGTACGACAAACCCTCAAGACATTGCCTTGTGAGGGATTTGACCACGCTCTCCTCAAATTTGCCGTGTTTTCGAAGACAGCTCCCGATAGATCCACCAGAGATATATTCAAGGTAGATTGAGATTGAGAGTTCGCCGCGTTCACATCCAAGGTACTGCACGATATTGGGGTGTTCCAGGTGCTGCATAGTATCAATTTCCTGGTCTAAAGCAGCAACCATTTCCTTGATACGGTCCTTGTCTTGGCCCGCGATGCGAGAGTTAATTTCCACTTGCTTGACAGCCAAAACCTCACCATTGTCGGCATTCATGCCCAGATAGACCCTACCATATGTGCCTTTGCCAATAAGCTGACCTCGGATAATGCGGAAAGTCGGCTGCCTCTGAGGCTTGGAGCTCGAAGAGACACTGTTTTGTGGTATTGGATCAAGTTGGCTAAGCCGACTGCCGGGTTTCGGACTGATCTGCATGATCTTTGCACCGAACATTTTTGTGCTTTTGCGGCGATGAACATCTCCGGTCCTTCTATGCCCAGTGGAAGCGGCAACACTCCGTTGTCGGCTTGCTTGATTTGCGCCTTTAGCAACTTCTCGAATAGATTTCATGCGGGTAAGTCCACCACCTGAGCGGTTAACGTTTCGGCGAGCAACGATGCCATGATCTTGTTGCGGTTTGATAGTTGACTCTGCAGAGCTAAGAATTATATCACTAGAATTAGGAAGAGGTTGTGTGCTGTAGTATGAGTTCTCTGGTTTGTCTTTACGGTTGAGGTCATTTTCAGCTGCTGTTCGGTTGGCAGGTGACGAAGGCGGCGAAGTACCTTGTCCATCCAGATACGGTGCATCCAGATCAATGTAAGGGAAGAAGTCGTCTAGATTATCAATGACTCCTTCGACAGGTGGTCGACTGGCCCAGACATCATCTCGTGCAAAAGAATCCCTCCTGAGTGGTGGCTTCTCATCTTCTGGAGAGGCAGTCAGATCAGAGAAGGGTGCAGCCGCGCTTCCAGCATCGCCGCTCGAGCTTGCAAATGTTTCGCGGATAGCACTCGGAGATTTGAAGCTGACAGACAGTCCTGCTCGTGGCTTTGCGTCCGTGTTTACGGTAAGAGACGGTTTCCGTGGTCTTATCGTATCTTCAGGAGATCCGGGAACCACGCCCTTGTCCTTCGTAGGCGTTTTGGTGTTTGCTAATGGAATTGCGAACAGGCCCTCGTCCGAATCATTATCGGAATCCTCTTCGAGGGCTGGTGAACGTTGGAAGGATACCTCTGTCTCCTCAAACTCGAACTCGGGACCGAAAGATTTTCTATAGTGACTTGTTGATCTGGATAACTGGGACGAATCTGGGGTATTTCCGGGGGAGTTGCTGGCGGTTGTAAGTGGCGGAGTACTTTGGCTACTCCGGTCTATAGCGGAATCCAAGGTGCTGTGGGGACCATCTGGTATATTTGTCAGTTCTACCTGCACCGGGAAAAAGCAAACATCGGTCACAATGCCTTACCTGGAGTAGTCGTATTGACTGAACTGGGTGACGAAAGAGGCTTTCCAATGTAGGCTGCCTTTATTCCCATATCTGCCATCATTTCTTTGATTCCTGGAGGTTGGTTATTCCTGTAGAGGCGCGGGCGTTCACCATCTTTCCTCCTCAACGAGTTGACTTTCGTGAGCGTATTCGACTCCTGGGGTGCTGATGGAGGCTTTCGCAATGGCACGAGAATATCGGACTTCTTGTCTTCATAAGGAGATATGCGAGGTTTGTCAAAATTGATGACTTCCTTACGGCGGTAGCCCGTCTCGCTGTACGCGTCTGGTCTTGGCAGGGGTGCTGGTGGTGTGCGGTAAGACTTTTGTTGTTTCCGGTCTTGTTCACGCTTGATCTCATCTTGTCGAGCTCGCTCCGGGTCCTCATCTACTGAAGATGATTGTTGGGCGTCACGGAAAGGAGACTTGCCAGCCGGTTGCTTAGGTTGCTGGGGTGAAGTGGGCTTAAGGGGTGAAATCCTACTGAGGGCTTCTCCGTCGAGCGGCTTCCGGGGTACAGTAGCAGAGGTCGGGGAAAGTGCCGGTTTTTCTGGGATGGAAACTCCGAGGCCCGCAATGTTATGAGACGCGTTCACTCCGGCGCGTACGTGCACAGCTTTCACGAACAGTTTAAGGGAGCCGAGCGAATCGGACTTCGTCCTCTGACAGAGAGCCAGAAAAGTGTCATTTAATGGGTCATCATGCTCCATTTGGCCTGGTTCGGTCAAGAATATTTGTGCATCCGGCCAGTCATGAATTCCAAGATTCTGGCAAATATAGACACGAAGCGTTTCCACAGAGTCAATGTCAGTAGTGTCAACCAGCCGATAGTTCCAACCATCCAATGTTACGAATATGAACCTTTTCCCCTTCTGCGCTGGCTTGGTTCGTATCATCAGCCGTTCATAGTCGGATAGAGAGGCTGAAAGAGGACGTTCATTTACCGACATGTCGCTATTATTGAACTGAAGTTTAGAGTAAATTGGGGATTCAGGAAACGTATCCTCGGGAGAGTGATTATTCGGGTCGCCGTTTTTTGCTGATTTCTTCTTAAAAAAATTGAGGAACCCCATTCGGTGATCCTTGGGGTACGAGGAAGCGACCTCTCCACTCATTTGGCGATTCAAAAACTCTTGAGGAGACGGGCGTGTGCCATCCTGCTTGACTGTTTCATAGTACCGACGCTCTCCGCTATTGACTCGGGAATGTCCATATTTGGCGTTTAAGTCACTAGACGACAGTGTAGCATGTTGCGTAGCCGGACTTCCACTCTTGGGGCTATCTTCGTAAGTTCGATGCGGTGGAATTGCAAAGATTCCATTGTCGCTGGACATAGAGGGGCTTTTCCGCTGATAGTCGCTTCCAATATTGCCTAGCGCCATACGAGAAAACTCGGACCGTGGCAATATCGTGCTACTGTCATTCATGGCGAACTCAGTATCATGATTGATAGTACCCGGAGTTGTGAAGGAGCGCTGCTTGCTGTTGTTATAGGGGAGCTTCGGCGCTTTTAGATTCGGACTGTTGGATAGATCTGCTGTGTTGAGACTCGGAGATGCTGGTGCATGAGGGACATTAGGAGAAAACTCGTGAGCTTCGTCGGGCGCACTGCCCGGCGCCTCTTCATATTCATGATGCTGCTTCGGAATAGGAGCCCCTGTATCATGACCCGCGTCATCATGAATTAACCTAATAAGTCTGCGCATGCGTTTTCCTTCCTCCCTTTCACGTGCCATATCCCATGTTGCGCCGCTAGCTTCACATTCTTTAGCGAGTTGCGGATAGACCACGTTATGTAGCTTGCCAAGGTTAGGCCGGCCGTTTTGTCCGTGGCCCAATTCAAGGAAATCGGCTCCTTCGATCTCTAGAGTCTTGAAAGTTTCCTGCCATTCGTTGGAGAACCCATTCCTCGCTAGCCAGATAAGAACGCGGTCCAACGGCCATTGTATTGCCGCCTCGCTAGTCGACATACCACCGACAGTCGTGCTGCTATTGTTATGACGATGACTTGAGGTTTTGGTCAGATCGCTGGGGGGATTCGGCTTGGAGAGCGGCCCTGTGGGAAGCTGAGAAGAGTGTAGGTCTTGGCTATTGTCGTGTGACGAAGAGGCATTGCGAGTTGAAGGAGTTGGTGGTACATTCCCGTCCATGTGATAGGTAGACATGCTGGGAACACCTGGTGCGTAGGTCGGGTGAATTGGAGGCCGGTGCCTATCATTCGCCATAATAGTTCCGGGAGCATCATACGAAGAAAGCGGGTGTAAGTCAAACGGGGGTATCCCGACGCCAGGACCAAACGTGCCAGCTTGTGGTACATAAGTAGCCGACGTACCATTGTTGCTTTGCAGGGCAGGAGGACGAGTAAATGACGGCTGGTTGGCGTGTGTCATAGGAGGGGGTGGTGGAGGCGGAAGGTACTGGGGTATTCCACGTCCAGCCCAGTTAGACCAACCGAGAGAATTCTGCGATTGAAGTTGGGGATTGGTGAGTTTTGAAGTACCGTACGCGGTCCCCGGAGGTGGTCCAGGTGGCGGCGGGGGCATAACATTCTGCGCTTGGGCTGGAGGGTATCGAGGGGGAGGTGGCGGTAATTGTATCATATGTGCTTGAGAAGATTGAGGCCCTAATGGAGGAGGAGCCGGTACGTACGGCTGCTGTCTGCCGTCCATAGTGCAAGACAATACCGAAATCGACACTGCAGTAGCTGAAGCCGCTGGGAAATCCAGCATACAAAGGCTCTGTTGATGATCAGGTTATATTTGAAAACCAACACCAATGGGGTCTCGGGTTCAAGTCCACATCAAAAATATTCATCGCCTTAAGTCCTTCACATTCGTGCACCTTGTAGCGATATGGACTCGGTGATAGAAAGTCCCATGGGGAGAGAGAGCAGATGCCCTGGAATGATCGATCACACACTCCACTGCTAGAATTTGTGGCTTATCGGCGACTAATTGCTGCGGAAAGCCGCTCTGTTGACATCTGGATTGGGGTGAGCTCGAGAGATCAGGGATGGTTGAGACAGAGGGCACGCAATCCCACGAGAGTACGAGGCGACTGTGCAGCTAGAAAGAAGGCATCGAAGATATATCGGCAAGTGGCTCTATGTAGTAATTTCTTGAGATGGGTCAGATTTCTGGACATTCGTGGCGGTAAGCGCCTAAACCACGCAAGCAGCGGAGGGGGTTACGCGAGGCACAAGCAGACATACTCAGTGAAAGCGCCAGATTCTAGGCGATGCTATGACAGCGCACCAATGTTTGGCGCATCCTTCAATCGATGACTTGCCGACTCGAGATAGGGGAATGGATTGTAAAGCCTGTTGAGGTCCAGCCCAACGTCTCGAAGCTCGATGCGTTGGCGGCCTTAGCGCCAGACTCTTGACACTAGTAGTGTTGACACTTTTGCGCACACGTGATTTTTGCGATAAGGCTCCATTCTCCACCAAAGATCCTTTTTCAACGGTTAAACCAACCAAGTAGCATCATCCGTTGCCGAGGCTACTTAAAACGTAGAGCCTAGACTAGTACCTAGCCTAGTTGACCGAAATATTTGCTTCTATAGGAATAAAGGACAAGTTCAATTTCGCTTTAACGCATATTCGTATAAATAATGGAAATAAAAAGCTAAAATTGAGAGAAGTTATTGGTCATTATCAACACAATCATTATATCGAAAAGGAATCTTGAAACGCAGCGCCTATTTATTTCTGGTCGCCGCCGCTTCAGCAGTGATCCTGAGGGCAGCTGGAGCATCTTCGCGGGGCATATGAACCTCAACCAACTTCAAGTAATTAGCACCAAACCAAAGAAAGCCACAATAGATTGCGTGCGAGCCACTTACCTGCAAATATGGGGCCGAGCAGAAATCCTTGTCTGCGAAGAGGTTCTTGAGCTCATCCCGCGTCGTCACCTTATACCCTTTATATTTGTCCTCTGCACCAAACACAACAGGAATACCCTTGATGTCCCATGGCTGAATGTCGTTGTAGCTTTCGTCCCATCCGTGAATGAATCGTTCAATGGTATATCCTTCGTTGCAAATGACAAAACTTCTCTCTGTTAGCTTTCCCTGAAGACACATGGTGTATATGCTAACTCACATGATGGGGTTGAGGTTATTCCTGACCATAGTGCTGATTTCTTGCAGAGTAAGCTGCAGGCTACCGTCGCCCACCCACAGCACCGTCCGGCGATTCCCTTGTTCTTTTGCAGCCAGAGATGCGCCTTGGCAAGCGCCTACTGAGTATCCGATACTACCCCAGAGAACCTGACTGATGGCTGTGACTCCAGAAGGGAAGCGAGTGTCCCAAATCCCAAAGTTTGCGGTTCCAGTTTCGGTAATAATGATGTCATTCTCCTGTAGCCACTGACCGACTGTTGGCCACAACCATGCGTGTGTGATCTTTTGCTCGCTTGAACCCTTCTCCTGATCGGGGAGTGTGTTTGAGATATGTGGTACTGGGCTAGTTTTCAGTGCGCCCATTTGTTGGATAACCTTGCGCAACACGCCCTTCATGTTGATGTCAGGATACTCTGAATATCGTACGCGAACATAGGTGCTGTGGAAATCGATGGTGTTAAGTTGTCCAGTCCGATATGAAAATCCCGCGGTGTTGAAATCAGACTTGATGGCACCAATACTAAGAATAAGATCAGAAGACTCGACTTGTTCACGGACTCCGGGATTAGATCCTGTCCCGGCATAAACGCCACCATAGCATTTGTGGGTTTCATTGACGGCTCCCTTGCCCATTGGGGCGACAAACGTAGGTAGCCCCGATGCCTCCACCAAGTCATGCACTTCATCGAGCACTCGATGGCGGATTGCGCATGCATCAACCAAGATCACCGGCCTTTCTGCGGCGTGCAAGTATTTGAGAACGACATCAACCACATAGTCCTCCTTCTCGGGGTCGTTGGGAGGCAGTGATAGGTCAATGGGGGTCTTGAGCCTTTCCCCCTCAATCTTTCTCGTAATCACATCTGTGGGGAGAGCGATATAAACGGGTCGACTGCGAATCCAGCATTCACGAATAGCGTTGTCGATGAGAGTTGGGATTTCGTACGTTTCGTTAAGACGAGCCACGGTCGCAGATATTCCCGCGCTCATATTCGCAAAGACATTATAATCACCATTTCCTAGAGTGTGATGCAGCAGCATTCCGTCCTTTTGTGACCGCGTATGTGGCTGGCCAACAATATGCACGATGGGGACGAATTCCGAGTAGGCACCTGCCACGGCATTGATGGCTGAGAGCTCACCAACACCAAAGGTGGTGATTAGTGCAGCTATTCCGTTTACCCTAGCATAGCCATCGGCAGCGTATCCTTGCGACAAGCGTTAGGGCCTCAGGTCCTCGTAAACTTGATCAGACTTACCGGCATTGAGTTCATTGCAGTTTCCTACCCAGCTGAGCCCGCATTTTGGCAAGAAATCCAATGACGAAAGATTATAATCCCCTTGATAAAATTAGCATTAGCGAGCCACGTAAATATAATCGAATTTTCCACAGCAGGCTCACCAGGTACACCGTGCACTGAGCGGATTCCGACCTCGTGTAGCCGACGGAACAGGTATTCGGCAACATCTATAGGCTGGCGAAGCTCCCGCGTAGCTATGTCGACCATCTCGGCTGTCCAATGGGTTCGAATTAGGGTAAGTTGAGAAGTTAATACAATGGAAGAAGTAAGCTCAGTAAACCATGCGCATGGGGGATGTTATAAAGCCGTGTTTGATTTGTACGTCATGGATACAACGTGATGTCATGCGCTCAGACCAGAAAGAGTCGCGCCATACTATCAACTGTTAAAACATGGGCAGATAAGCCCTGTTATCTCTTTGTATAGGGTGGCATGATGTTAGAACAAAAATACATATGGTACTACCCTGGAAATCCCGCAGTATCAAGCATCGACAGGCAATTCATAGTCAAAATCTTGGAAGCCCGGTTGAAGCTATGTACTGGGCAACGGTCGCCGAATTTTCGCTAAGCCAAAACTGGAATAATTCATCCGCCCACTGTCGCTGGCTCACCACCATGATCGTCAAGGATTTCTGGGGAACTTCACCTTGTTGAGGGAAGACGGTCTCCAGAGCATACTTCAACCTGGCTCTACTAGTCGGCCCTGCTGGCACACATCCTGTCGAAATCTGATTTGCTTAGGCTGAATGGCTGACAGTGGAAAGCGAAAGATGCCCGAAGACCCCTCCAATCACTCAAACAAGAAGAGAAAGGTATGCCGACTCGAGTCTTTCATCCAACTCCTATCTTTGCCTTTTCTTTTTTTTTTTCTGTAATTCGCCACTAAAATCTTATGCAGGGGGGTGGAAAATGGCACAAAGCCCAAGTTCAGACCCCGCGATCAAACATCGAGACTGGGGACTGGGGAGTGTTCGTGACTTGCGAGATTGGAAGGGAATCCAAGTGCGCCGCAGAAGTGGTTGATTTTCTTACCCAGGTAATTACCCTATGATCGGGGAGCTTATTTTGCCCGTGGAAGCTACCGGTGCATGTGCCCTGATCCATGAACAGACCGTCGAAAGGCCCAGCGACGATGCAGGTGAGGCCGATCCCAACTGGGATGAGGACGATATCGAAGCCCAGATCCAAAAAGAGATAGAAGGCCTGAACCCAAGCACAAAGAAGTCATCTTTGTTCCATACATTCAAGTTTGACCTTCCATGCTGTCTGTAGATCTCTGGACCAACCAAGATGCCTTTCAACTCCTAACAAGACCAGTGTCATTCGTGCGATTCGATCAATCAATTGATCCAGAGAAATTAGTGCATGAGATTTGTCTTGATGCGCATGCCAACCCAGACAAAAAGCGCAGTCGCTATATTCAACGGCTAACGCCGACACGCTCTATTCGGAAAACTCTGAGTGTTGACCTGGAGGAATTTGCGCGAGAGATCCTCAAGCCCCATTTTCACTCTGGGGGTCCACCAAAGAAGGTCTGTAGCGAGATATCACATCAGCATTTCATCTCGGCTAATAGCTACGCTCTCAGTATGCGATCCGCCCTTCGGTAAGAGGCAACAAAAAATTCAACAGGGATACCATCATCAAGACTGTCGCGGATGTTGTGGGGCCCGAGCATCCGGTTGATTTGAAGAACTATGATTTGGTTATTCTGGTCGATGTGGTTCAAGTACGTCCCCTGGAACGCTATCTCGACAATTAGCTCCTCATTAGGAAAACACTCAAAATGGCTGGGGATCGCTGACTGTAACGTAGAATGTGGTGGGTATGAGTGTTGCCGGAAGCGATTATGACAAGCTCAAGCGGTATAACCTCGCGGAGCTTTACAACCCAGGTTCAAAGACACGAGAATCCTAGTCTAGAATACGAACTATGTGATGAAGGATAGATTCAACCCAGGAATCCTTGCTAAACCCTACGCAGCGTGGCATCGGTTTCTAGAATTTCTTTCCAGTACTAAGCCCGGAGGGCCCCGAGGCCCAGACGATCACAAAATCGTGCTCGGTTGGTCGCCAGCCACCTCTTAACTACTTTGTACGCTCTCCGGAGGAATGTCCCGAATGCGATAAGGGCCCGTGCTTTAAGTATTTCAAATAGGGCCAGTCTATTTCGTTTGCAGGCGATCCTCAGTTCATTATTATTACTCCGTACCCGTGCCGGAACCTTGACAAAGGAAGACTAGCCAGGAATGACACCTTCCATTGAAACCTAAGAGAATCCTGTGAGAACCCTCCTCTCCATGCGTGTTCATTGAGAGCTAACCTCCAACCATAATAGTAAATAGTGAAGGACGCCTAACTGGTGTCCTGAAGTGGCGGTCCGGGACTCCACAAAACACGGGGAGCCCACCGGCGCTGGAAGATCGGACTCAAATGAACCGTGTTCTGGCTTCGGCAAGAACCACTTCTGATTGGACCAATTTGCTCCTTCATGTCGCACCTTTCTCAGACTGGGATGCATAGGCGAACTTTTGATATTTTCCTGGATTTCACAGATTGATGAGCAAGCCCGCTCTAAAAAGGCCACGCCTTTCTACAACAACATGAAGATCCTCAATACCTCTCCCTGTTTGAGCCCATGGCTTATGGTCTTGCGTCAGACTCGACTACACAAACAATGTCTTTCGCTTAGTGTCAACGGAGACTGGCCGAGAGTCGTCATCGTACCTGAGATAGTACTGTTTATGTTGCTCAACCCGACGAGTTTAATCTATCCTCGACTCATGATCTCGGCGCCTTCTGTAGTGCCCTAGCCTCGTTGGTAATGATCTGATTTCTGTTGACAACTCCTGCGAGCACTGCTCTTCACCCCAACTACTATGAAGCACGAGTACTTAACGACAACCCTGCCTTCGGCTTATCCTAAGGCACTCCCTCGCCGCCCGATAATGACCCCTCCCGTGTCTGTTTCCCCTGATATAGAGTCAGAGGTATCCGAGAGACTCTCTTCCGTCCTCCAGCAACACTTCTTGCTGCCTATACATGTTAGCGGAGTTTATCCGTTAGCAGGCCACCTTCATTCTCTTTATTTGGTTCGATTGTCAAATGAGACTCATTTATTGTGGAAATGCTCGCCGAGGCCTACGACACCGCTTCTTTGGCGGAAGCATATCTTGCTCGACACTGAAGCGCGGGCTCTTTCGCTCCTGAATCGGGAGCCCATTCCATGTATCCCCCAGCTGCTCCATTACGATCCACTAGGGGATCTACTTGGACCGTCCTTTCTCATCCGCCATCATATTCCGGGTTCAACTCTTGAGAGCATGGAGAGCCAACTCACCTCTCAAGAACGAAAGGCTATCGATAGAAGTCTAGGACTCTTGGGGAAACGAATTTCACAGCACATGTCTAATTCGTTTGGAAGCCTTGGACAAGTGGCCAACGCCGCCGGTAAACAATCATGGAGAGAAGCCTTCCTCAGTCTTTTTGAGGGGATACTTCGGGACTCGGAAGATGTCTTTATCAATCTACCCTACGGCGAAATCAGATATCAGGTCAGTCGATTATCACCAGTGTTAGACGAGATCCTCGTGGCGCGGCTCGTGGTGATCGATTTCGGACATCCGTTGCAAGTATATGTGGATCCGGAGAGCAGGCGACTAAGTGGGATATCTGGCTTTGGTACCGCAGTCTGGGGGGACGCCTATATGGCCAAGATATTTGAGAGCCCGTCAACATCAATGCTGGACGGGTTTGGGTCAGGCCGTGCAAAAACCCAACCCGGGCGAATCAGACAGCTGCTGTACGTATGCCCATCCATTCGAGTGTAATCCTAACTTTTGATCGGCTGGTTAGGTACTCATGCTACCGCACCGTGCACAGTATTGTCCTGCAATACTACCGAAAGAATAGAGATACAGCCGCTGAGATCGACTTGAGGAGACAACTGATGGCGACGCTGGCGAAGATGACAGCGGTTTGATTTTTCTCATACAATAGCGGTCGGCGTTCTGGGAAGTGACAGCTTTGGTTTGTTTTGTGTGATTTTCTTGTGCTTAGCATACTAGGCGGCGTCTTGGGTGGTCCTTTATAGAGTGTATTGCTGCCTGATAGATCTGGCGCTCAACGGATTCTTGCATATCGAGAAGCCTTCATTGGGAAGCAAGATACTTTTGCTCTTGAGATAAAATGACCTACTCATTCTTTTACAATACTCACATCCTGTCCTCCAGCCCTATCTATGGAATATACTTCGGCACCTCGCAACTGAAGATCCTATCCAACAACCGCCAAGGGCGGGGCGACCAGAGCCATCCCGGCGATGCCGTCAGCGACCGTCTGCAGGTGTGGGGTTCCGCTCCGCAGCTCAAACATTCTTGGGAACTCCAGTTGGACTGGACCATCTTTCATTCTTTCTCTCTCCGACATAAGTCTACTCTTTGCCATTCTATCACACCCAAAGCCTCACAGCTCCTAGCCACAGAATGGCTCATTTCCTGAGAGGAAAGCAAGCCGGCATTCAGAAGGACTTTTCTGGCACTTTGGCGCCGGAACTGTTCGATATTGATGATGTATGTCTTGGCCCGCGCAGGCACCAGCTTTTCTTCTTTTTCCAGATGCCTAACAGCTTCCTCCATATAGCTCGCGAGGTGCGGTATAAACTCCCAGATCAGTGTTCTGGCATACGACCCGGTCCAGTCCCTTTTAGCAGTAGGAACTAGCGAGTCTCAATTCGGCCACGGGCAGATTTATGTGTTCGGCCAGGGTCGTGTATTGATCACCTTCCCTTTGCCGCGCAAGGCGTCTGCAAAATTCCTCCAGTTCTGTGCCGACAAGCTTGTCAGCGTGGATTCGAAAAGCGAAATAAGCGTCTTCTCTCTCGAGACAAAACAGCTCATTAGCTCACACGCGCCCCCAAGCCATGCAAGCGCGTTACTCACAGATCCTAGTCTAGACTATGCATTCATTGGTTTACAGAATGGCATGTTAACCCTTATCGGTGAGTAGGACTTTGACTAATATTTTTTTTGTCCAGGGGAGGTCCTAGCATATGATCTTGATCGCGAAGCCTTAACGCCGTTCAGGATACCAAATCTATGGCTTGAGCGCAATCCACGGTCACGATTCAGCCCTATCGTCAGTCTGGCTTTCTCGCCTCGCGATATCGGCAAGGTTCTTATTGGGTATCCCGATGGAGCGGTGGTATTTTCGTTCAAACAGAATTTAGCACAGAAATATTTCGAATATGAGGTACCACCCGGCGCTGTGGGAGGCAATGGGGAGGTGCCATTTAAAGATCTGCGCAGACCGAAATTGATGAGAGCGCTATGGCACCCAAATGGGATATTCGTACTCACCGTCTATGATGACAACAGTCTCGTCTTTTGGGACTCGAAAGATGGTCGCAAGCTATTGGCTAGATCCATTACCACACCCAACGTCGATCAACCAGGCGTCCTCCCCGAGCGATTTACTACTTCTGACTCACCAATGGGTCCCAGAGAGCCCATTATTGATATCGCGTGGTGTGTAAAAGCGAACGGCGACGACAGCGGTCTCTTAATCGCCGGTGGCAAGGCCAAGGATGAACAAAATAAAAATCTCATTTTCATGGACCTAGGCTCGACGCCTAACTACCAGACATCCTCGTGGGCAGTGATTTCGGCTTATTTGGAGAAGGTGAAACTCCATAAAGAGCTTCCAATCCCGCCAGGCGCTGGAGTTGTCAGTTTCTGTGTCATTCCTCGCAATAGCCCGTATTATGCAGGCGCCCATGACCCTATAGCAGTTATCGTTCTTCTAACCTCTGGCGAACTGATTACACTGAGTTTCCCAAGCGGGCATCCGATTCCGCCTACCAATATGCTCCCATCTTCGCTTAATCTAGTCCATCCATACGTGACCAAAATCACCTTAACCCCGGTTGACCGTGGTGCATGGCTAGGGCTCAAGGAGCGGAGATCCCAAGGGCCAAAATTTATTCTAGGTGGCGCGGAGGCAAAAAAATCTCTCAAGAGAATGGAAAATCGCAACATAGTCACCGCTGCACATGCGGATGGCACTGTCCGTCTTTGGGACGTGGGGCATAATGATGAGATTGAGAACTCAGAGACGATTCAGGTTGATCTAGCTCGTGCGGTCGGTCGTGTCAACAACATCGAGGTTACAGAGATGTCCTTTGGGGGGTCGAGTGGTGAACTATCGGTTGGGCTCAGAACCGGCGAGATTGCAATATTCCGATGGGGTAACAACCAGAGACTGGGGCAAGAGGAGCCTGCCGGGGCAAACAATGGGCCAGGAGAGTTGACAAATATCGCACACAGAACTGATCCAGGGCTAAAGCAAGGCCTCTTGCCACTGACTCTTCTGAACATGCAGCATGGGCCGGTGACTGCCTTGAAGCACAGTCCAGTAGGATTTGTTGCCGCGGGATTTGAGGGTGGCAGTATCGCCATTATTGACTTACGTGGACCGGCTATCATCCACACAGCGAATCTGTCCGAGCTAGCGAGACAGAACAAACGGAGCAGTTTCCTCAAATCTCGTAGCCACAGTGATGCTCCTTTGGAAGTGCCCACCCACATTGAGTTCGGTATAATGACTCTAGAAGGCGAAGGTGAGCATCCACAGAACCACATTTGAAGTACGCGGTACTAATCTTAATCAAGATTATTCAAGCATTTGCTGCTTTGTAGGCACAAACCGAGGCAATCTGGCCACATTCAAAATTCTACCAGGTGGCGCTGGGGCGTACACAGCTTCCCTTGCCGGGGCGGTAGCATTAGACGACAAGGTCATCAGCATTATCCCCATTAATGCGGACGATGGAAACCTAGCGTTAGCCACCGGGGAAGCCTTCGGAGGCCTGAGGAATGGCGTCAAGGTTCACGGTGCAGTTGTTGCTGTAACCACCACCGGCTGCCGAGTCTTCAAGCCTGCCACATTGAAGGGGGCACACCGCTCCTGGGATGACTACTTCTGTGACTCTGCTGCCGTTGTCAACGTTCAAGGCCGAGGTTGTAGCCTCGTCGGGCTTTTCGGGGATGGAAACGCTCGAGCGTTCTCGATCCCCGGTCTAAAAGAGATTGGTTGCAGCAAAATCAGCCATAGAGCCGATATGAGTCGCCTTTCTTCATCTGTTGTATCCTGTGACGGGACCGTCATGGTCTGGACTAGTCCATCTGAGATAGGGCTATTCGAAGTCTGGGGTGCTGGTATTGGACTGTAAGCCGGCAGCAGCATCCATCGGTGACCCTTTTCACTAATCCATATCTACAGACAACCATCGGAAGACCAGCTGTTCAACCCCCAAATGTCCATCCCTCCGCGACCTACAATCACCAATATACAATGGATCTCTGGCACCCAGTATATCTCGACCGTCGACATGGATATCTTAAGTTCGTGCCTTTGTTAATTTCAAAATCTACGCCTCATGAGCTAACTATTTCTGTACAGTCGGAGGACCCGACCGCCCACCCTCCAAGCGAATGTTAGAACAGATGCGCCTGGACGAGCAAGAGCGCCGAAAAGCCGCGAGAGAAGGACGAACGCCGCCGGCACGACAGGACAGCAACGAAGAGGGATACCTAGCCTACATGTCACGTCAGGTGCAAGAGCGCACTGAGCGGCTAGGAATCGCGAGCGATAACATGGAAAGATTGGAAGAGACGAGCAGTGGCTGGGCCCGCGACGTCAACAAATATGTTCAGAATCAGAAGAAGAAGGCGGTGTTGGGTGGTAAGCACTACATATGTACCCCTCGAATATTGTCTTGTCTCTGTGCTAATAAGTTGTAGCCCTAGGAGCAAAATTCGGGTTCTAAGCGGTTTATTTTCTGGTAGGAAAGATAGGTGTTGGCTAAACCCAAAGAACACTTCAATGTATATATGTGTTTAAGGCGAAGAACTTTTCGGGTTCTCTACTCATTTATGTATTCGCTTCATCGACTGGCGTCGTAAACAGAAGGCATGATGAGCGCAGACCGCTAACGCGATAAGAGGTCATTCAATGCCCACCATCATGATCTATGTAAAAGGATACCGATACACTTGTAATGAACTTCTTTTCTTCATTTGCATCGGGACCTGAGAACTTGATATTGGTGCTGACAGAGCAAATGCATACGCGAGCCCTCACACTTGCAGTACTCAACTCAGCCCACTCCCTCACTACTTATACCTAGGGTCTCACACCAATTTCACACAGAGGTTCGACCGCACTAAAAAGTCTGAAGTGTAGAATTCATTAAACCTAGGCAGACTCCACGACGCGTACAATTGAAGGAAGCGGTGACTGGACGCGAAAGACACTGAGCAGGCCACTTCTTGACTCAGGGAACTGTTCATCTCTCCGGAATGTTTACATCTGCCATTACTAGGGTGCTTCTCGAAATCCTGGCGAGGTGATAGTGCTCGCTGCGGCTTTACTAGTATTGTTGGAACTATACTGCCAGGTGGAGTATCCCTTGTCTCGCCTCACGGGGTATCTACGAGGGATAGTGGGGGTGAACGGGTTGTCCTAGTGACACTTCGACATTCCTAATTGTTCCAACTATCCTTGCGTCAATAGTTTTCGGTCAAGGCAAAGTCAGGTATCGAGTGCGTGATTCAAGCCTTGATTGGGCATACTCTATTATCCTAAAACTGCAAGAAAACTAGATAATGAGACTGCAATCGCCAGTCGTATATAGAGGAATCGTAAAACGTGTTAACTAATCATAAAATCATTTGACTCAAGGGGAGCGAAGAGGACCAGCGGCGCCAAGAGACGCAAGCCTCAACTTAATGGACCATGACTTGTTGCTGGGGGTGATGCGCAGTAGGGTTGGTGTTGTCGTCTTTAGGCTCCGTATCGTCGCCCATTTCAACGTCCTCGTCGGCATCCCCGCCCTCTTCTTCGTCGATATCATCTTCTTCATCGTCACTCTCATCTTCGATATCCTCACTTTCCGCATCAGAGAGCTCTTCTTCGTGGTTGTCTGTGCCCTCCATCTCGTGATCTTCGCCCTTAGCCGGCTCTTCCTTCTCTGCTTCCTCAAGCTCCCTTACGAGGGCATTCTCGAGTTCCACTTCCTCAGCACCGTAAGCGGCACTGTCGTCCTCAAGAACATCCGCCTCAGGCTGCTCTGGTGGGTATTCGGCTGGTGCAGAATCCTCGGAGTCCCTGTATGATGACCTGTGGTTAGCGACTGTAGACCTAACCGGGAACTAATCAGAAAACACCCACCACTTAATTGCAAACCTGGTCACTCTGGGCTTCTCGGCGAGGATATTGCGGCGGATACGCTCGATGATTGGTTTGGCAGGAGGGTCGGCAGTGAGTTCCTCCGAGTCGTACTCATTATTCACATAGTAGCCGACGCGGACAAACTCCCTACCGTC
Organism: Aspergillus ustus; assembly: GCA_000812125.1. Lineage (NCBI taxonomy): Eukaryota > Fungi > Ascomycota > Eurotiomycetes > Eurotiales > Aspergillaceae > Aspergillus > Aspergillus ustus. The sequence continues at coordinate 969,957 of JOMC01000025.1, forward strand.
GTAGCTACATGTGAGGAGAATGACAGTCACGCCTAGAATTTCCGAAGTGGGAATGCGGCGAAGGTCTGGAGGGTCTGCTTCGAAGATGAATTTGTTGACGCCGACAGGGATCGGTCCGACAAGGAGAGAGTCGAGTTCTTGATCGTACTCGGACCTAAAAAGTTAGTATAATCATGATTGCAGCCAACAGTTGTTTGGGGTTCTTACGAAGTCGCGGAACCGACGTAGGTGAGTTTCCACTCGAGGTCTGGGATATGTTAGAACGGACGGTTGGCGCGCAAAGAAAAGCTAACTCACCTTTCTGAAGCTGCTCAAGACATTCAAAAGTGATTTCAAACTGATAGGAGGAGAGGAATTGGGCAGGGTTGTTCAGGATTTTAACCCCAAGAAGAGAGACAACCGACATGGCGATTAGATGTGGCGGTACTTAAGGGTATCTGTAGCGGAGATGGGGTAACAAAGGATTGAAAGAGAGGCAGATAGAAAGATCAGCTTGAGAGGCCGAAGCGCTGAATGCAGAATTTAAGGGAGAGAGAATTGGGAAAGATCTCCAGCGAGGGGATGGACGCAGCTGGCAGAGGAATTAAACAGCCTGAACCAACCTCAGAAAGAGGGATCGGCGACGCGCCGCGTGTGGACCGCGCAGATTAATCTTCGCGCCCAAGGCGCTCACCGCCCTATCACGTGAGTGAAATCGAGCTGCAGCTTCTGCCAGCTGCTCGCGCATCAATGGACAATCCACGGATGGTGCCGCAGCCCTCAGCAGAATCTGCTCGCATTGTCGCTTCGATTCTTTCTTTAGATTAATATTGCGGTCTATTTTCTTCTTCCAAGTTGCTGTACGACATTTCTTTCCCGAAATTCTGAAGATACAATCTAACGCAAGATCCGACCCGCTGACTGCAGATGACAGGTTCCCCGTTTCTGTATTTTTAGTCCCTCCTCAACACCACACCGAGTCCCATGGCCGAAGATGACGCCGAGAACGCCTTCTTCAAGGCTCAGGCAATGAATTCTGGCTCGCTGGATTATAACGATGCTGAGGACCAGGATGCGAATGCCTCCGATTCCGATGAATATGATCCTTCAAGTACACTCCAAGAGCAGTATTATCATGCCCCCTCGGAGGAACCCAAGACAAGCGAAAAAAATCCGTCAGATGCCCCTGTTCCAGACACAAACCCCCAAAGTTCCTTCCCGCAAGAGACAGACCCTAGTCAGCCGGCTGGCAGTGGTTACCCCTCCGAGACACCTTCAAGGCCTGGGTCACAAGCTCCGACAGGTGCCTCTGTTCAGCCGAAAACCAGAACTATTGGTGGGTTTGTGGTTGAGGATGAGGATGAGGATGACACGGGGGATGCGGATTATGAGCCACCAGCTGTACTAGGTGTCGAGGACTTGAATACTATACCTTCACAGCCCATTCCAGGAAATGCAAATGAAGCTACTTATACCCCTGATGTATCATCGGTTGAAGCTGTGCAGGACTCTGCCAGCACGAAGAATGTTCCTAATAGTTCTCTTTCTTCTGTCCCTGTCGCTTCTAAAAATGATGGCTCTCGCCAGAACTTGTACAACTCACGTACGTCTTTACAGCCCGAATTCGCCCGAGAGAGCGCTACAGCCACTCCTACACCGGACTCTCCCTCTACTGCCAAGGGCCGCCTGCCACATGATCGAGTCGGAATACTGGAAGACAGAATCCAAGAAGATCCTCGAGGTGACGTCCCTGCCTGGCTCGAGTTGATTAATGAGCACAGAGGTCGCAATAGGATCGATAGTGCTCGAGACATTTACGAGAGGTTCTTGAAGGTCTTCCCTTTTTCTGTGAGCAATGCCCGTTTTTCTTCTGCTGATCAAAGTACTGATGATCATAGGCTGAGGTGTGGGTGGCCTACGCAACCATGGAGTCTGAGCTCAATGAGCTATTCCGCCTAGAGCAAATATTCAACAGGACCCTCCTCACTATCCCAGCAGTCCAGCTCTGGACGGTATATCTGGACTATGTCCGGCGGCGTAACCCGCTATCAACAGACACGAGTGGACAGGCACGACGGATCATTTCGTCGGCATACGATCTGGCCATCAAACACATTGGAATGGACAAAGACTCCGGGTCGATCTGGACTGATTACATTCAGTTCATTCGCTCTGGACCAGGAACAGCGGGCGGTTCTGGCTGGCAGGACCAGCAGAAAATGGATTTGCTTCGCAAAGCGTACCAACGAGCCATCTGTGTCCCAATGCAGGCGCTCAACACTCTCTGGAAGGAGTATGATCAATTCGAGATGGGCTTGAACAAACTCACGGCAAGTAAATACTTTACGATTTTCTGTATTTGAAACTAATCTCTCATGCATACAGGGACGGAAATTCCTGCAAGAGCAGTCCCCAGCGTATATGACAGCTCGCAGCTCATATGTCGAATTGCAGAACATCACACGGGATCTCAATCGAACAACGTTTCCCAGGTTGCCTCCCGTCCCAGGCTCCGAAGGGGACACTGAGTTTCTGCAACAAGCAGAAATTTGGAAACGCTGGCTCGCCTGGGAAAAAGGAGACCCTCTCGTCTTGAAGGAGGAAGACATGACTGCGTATAAAACTCGTGTGGTTTACGTCTACAAGCAGGCGCTCATGGCACTCAGATTTCTGCCCGAGATCTGGTTTGAAGCAGCTGAATTCTGTTTTCTCAATGATATAGAGGCAGAGGGAACGGATTTCTTGAAGAATGGCGCTGATGCTAATCCAGAAAGCTGTCTGCTTGCCTTTAAACGAGCCGATAGACTGGAAATCACTTCTGAGTCTGAACAAGATTCTGCTAAACGAGGTGCCAAAGTCAGAGAGCCTTATGACAAGTTGCTAGATACTTTATACGAATTGATCACTAAAGCGCGAACCCGAGAGGCCCAAGATGTTGCTCGCCTGGAAGAAACCTTTGCCAAATCCGCTGTCGAGAAGCAACAAGGTGGAAACGATGACGAAGAAGATGACCAGAGTGAATCCAAGGCTAAAGAGTCGGTCAAGAATTCTCAGATTAAAGCGGTTCGAAATGCACATTCGATTCAAATCGGAATATTATCCAAAACAATCTCTTTCGCCTGGATTGCACTCATGCGCGCGATGCGCCGCATACAAGGCAAAGGCAAACCTGGAGAGTTGCAAGGATCACGGCAAGTGTTTGCAGATGCTCGCAAGAGGGGCCGCATTACCAGTGATGTTTATATCGCAAGCGCTCTCATTGAATACCATTGCTACAAGGATCCGGCTGCCACTAAAATTTTTGAGAGAGGTGCAAAACTGTTTCCTGAAGACGAGAACTTTGCACTCGAGTACCTGAAGCATTTAATAGACATCAACGATGTCATTAGTAAGTTCCTGTACGGGCTCTGGCGACTATACAACTAACGCAGTTTCCTTCAGACGCCCGGGCAGTTTTTGAAATGACGGTAAGAAAACTCGCCTCGAATCCCGATAATGTGCATAAGACAAAACCTATTTTCGCATTTCTTCACGAATACGAGTCTAGGTATGGCGACTTAGTTCAAGTGATCAATCTCGAGAGTCGCATGCGCGAACTCTTTCCTGATGATCCGACTTTGGAGCAATTTGCGCACCGATTCTCAACCCCCTCTTTCGACCCTACAACTTTCCGGCCGATAATCTCTCCCTCTCAGACCAGGCCCAAGACCGGCTACCCTGGAGAGCAAGTCATGTCTCGCCATGGCACACCTACCTCTAGGTATCAAGAGCCTTCCGTTACTCATTCTCCCAAGAGACCGCTGGAAGATTTTGACGATGATCTATCGCGACCGCGCAAGTTCGTGCGCGGTGAGTCGCCACTCAAGACAACTCAACGACGACAGTTGGATCAGCAAAAACGACCGCAGGCAGCGCTCCAGGTTCCCTCGGGCTCCCAGTACCGTTCCCATGGCTCGCCTGCGCCCTTGCCTCGTGATATTGTCTATCTTCTCAGTGTCATTCCCTCGGCGTCAACATATAACGCTGGACGATTCTCTGCGGAGAAGATGGTCGATCTCATCCGCCGGCTGGACATGCCTGGCTCTATCTCGCAGATCCCTCTGCCTCAATCCGCACGCGGCTTAGGTACAGGGCAATCGACTGTAGGAGGGCAGCCCTTCTCTGGTACGTTCCTCGCTCACCGGCACCATTATCCATCCTCCCAAGAAACGCGACTAACATGAATTTCTTATAGGAAATTACCGTTCGTGATATAAACACCATAAGCACCATGTTTTGTGATCTGGATATCCATATTTTCGGGATGATCTAAACGAATATGGCTTGCCTGGCGTGGCTTGGTATGTTGAATCGTCGGTCACCGGAGGTTGCATTTGATGAATGAATCGGCGTTCTGTTTACCATTATGCTACTCCCTGCAAGATGGCATCTCGCGCCTAGAGAACACATCTCTTGGCCCTGGCTATATTAGCTACGACATGTACAGAATTGGAATCGTATGATACGAGAAAAATGATCTCGTAGATCCTGAGCTAGATCAATCAAATTCTTCCTCTTCTTTCTCTCCCTGCTTACTTGGGAGTTTCTTGTATTTAATTTATGGCCAAGAAGAGTATCACATAGCTTAAAACCTCTCCAGGGATTTCGCTGGCTTTCCTACCCAAGACTTGTGGCACTGGGGAAATCTAAATTGTACACGGAGCTGATGCATGTTGTCTCTATAAGTGCTGAAGGAATACTTTGTCCTCTTAACGGCCCAGAAAATAAGTTGAGCTCGAAGAGTATGCCGCGGCGCCCTAGGCCTTCTCATCAAACTACCGATCATTTACACCCAGGCCCGGAAACATTCCCTTTCCTCCATGACTTCTTTCCAGCTGGGTGTGGGAAGCACTAATCGACTCGAGCCACCACCCAGATAGAGGGTCTGAAAGCTCCCCTGCCATACGATTTGATACAACTCAGACAGGTCGAGACGAGTGTTCGGTGGGAATTTAAGAAGCAGATACATAAGACCATCAAGCCTCTGAGCTCACAAGACTATGTCGTTAGTGGTTCGCAAATGCTGCCACGACCAAGATAGCCTTTGGGTTTAGCTATGTGCCTCAGTCCCAGTTCCTGCACCTCACACAGTCGCCGGCATATTCATATTCTCTAGAAAGCTATTGCTTGGCGTCCAATGAGCATCCGATTCAGGTCCCCGTTACCAATGAGGAATTCCTCGGTCACGTACCGAAAGCTTCATCAGAGAAAGCTTCCGTCGAGCAGGAGTTCGAAGAAAAGCATTGGCCAGCATTCTCAACCCACAGTCAGTGGTTTTAGACATTACCGCGGACGGGGTCAGTTCGGTTCTGTGGGGCTGGTATGTTTATATTTGGGGTCATGCCGCACAGCCCTAATCCTAGCCCATTATCCCGACCTCTCAATGGGCGCAGAACAGCCTCAATTGAGGGATCTGCTGAGAACCGTACAGCAGTCCTCCACAATTGTATTAAAGCATGAATCCCAGCATCGTCCAATGTGTTTTTCCATTCCTTCTTTGTGGTACGTTCGGCCTCTTCATAAGGTTCGTGGTTGAGGGGTGTGCTGTTGGAGGAGATCGGTCATTTTCAGTCGTCTCGCGAATCGCGACTGAATTTCAATTTTCAGCTGCTGCTCGAGGGTTGAGGAGTAGGAAATAAACCTAAAAGAGAAGATAATCTATGTAAATAGATCCAAGCGTCGCTTACCCGAATGGACTTGAATGGTCATACCACAGTACCCTGCAGAAGCAGCATGTCCTTCTACGGAGCTGGGCATCGGGTTATAAATAATAAAAGCGATGGGCAAATCTTGTAGAGCGTAACTCGAGACGCGCGACTGTTGTCAAGGCTTGATGAGACGGTTTCCAGAAACGGAGTGGGCAAGCACAAATGGATGTCCCAATTTCTCGCACATAAAGACGGACGATGCCCTTGATGCTTTCACCCTGCGGTAGTTGGTAGGGCATGAGGATATTCTCCCGGAGCCTCTGTCGAGCCTTCCAGGTTAGGGGCGATTCTGCTTCGTCTTCTCACCTCGTCGATGTTCTCGTCCTGGATATTGGTTTCCAGCTGTGTTACTGTCTCATTCGTATCCAGAAGAAAAAAAAAAAGAAAGGGCTGCTGAGATCTAAATAGACGGTAAGGTTCTTGGGTAGGCGTTATCTGGTTTGTTGCCGCGAAAAACAGGTTGAGAAATAGCCTCATCTCTCTCAGTGTTCCTCTCGCAACCAACTCCTCGCTCTTCCTCCCCTCGAGGATTTTCTCCTAGACCTCTTTCTTCGTTGCTTTCTTTGCATTTTCCGAGTTGTCCCAAGCAACTCTCATCTCAGCAGCTGTGAGGCCTCACTCGATACAAAACCCCCTCAGCACCGAGTATAAATATCCCCTCCTTTCTCTCCTTCCTTCCTCTCTCTCTCTCTCTCTCTCTCTCTCTCCCCCCCCCTCTCCCCAGATCTCGTAAATCATTCGAAGTCTCTCTTCGTTCCTCCCCTCTTTCCTTCTTTCCTCAAAATCTCCACCCCAACTCTCCAACACACCCAGATTCACCAACATCTAAGAGCCTGTCCAGCTCATCAACATCGGTAAGTCACTTCTGTCCTCACTTCACCATCCGTGTTACTGGCGTTGTCCTGTGGGACTCGAAATTCTGAATCACACAATGCATAAGACCATTTGCTAACCTTAGTTAGAGTCATGGGGACTTCTATGTTCGATCCGGCTCTGGAGAAGCCAAAGTTGAAGACGGATATGTGCAGGAATATTGACCTGCCACTCGGGGCGTTTGACATCAACCATCTGGTAGGTTGGCATTTGTCTGCTGTTCGAAGAGAACACCAGCTTCCCCATCACCGTCTTCCTGCCTCTTAACTATTACCTTGGTCCTTTACTACTTGCTTCCTTGGTGTCTATATCTTCTTTTCATATCCTTCACCGCTTCAGCTTGTCTTCCTGCGTCGTTGGATTTCCTCTCCTGCTGCCATTCACCCCTGTCGTCTTTCAAACGCCATGTGCATATCATATGGGTCTTCACCGGGATCCTTTGATGTATGGAGCCGAGCTTCAATCTGGCTGTCACCATTCTGTTTGTTCTTCCCAAGCCGCTTCACACATATTCAGGGCTTCCAGCTCGATTATATAAACCCCTATCTCTCCCCGGCTTCCCAGAGTCTTTTTTCTTCTCCAATCGTCTCAAGTTCCCAAATCAAGACAAATTCGTTCCAAAATACCAAGCTTTCCAACTGCAACTCGTTTTCAATCTACCAAATCAATATCTCCAACCGAAGATACCCTTCCCTCGCTCACAAAAGCCCGTTCTTGTTTCCCCTCAAGAAACCACCACCACTTTTCTTATTGTTTTCGCCATGGAGAACCTTGATCAGATCAACAGTCTTGAAGGCGGGCTCCGCCACCTTCGCCTTCGTGATGCTGACGACTTTGCCAAGTACTCTGTTCCCGTCGAAACTGTCCCACGTCCCGGATTCAACCAAACCGGCAAAGAAATCGAAGTTCAAATGAACGCATACCCCATCACTAGCTTCCCGAACAAAACTGTCTACCAGTACGATGTAAGTGGTGCACCCACCCAAAGGCCTCTCAAGGACCTTGTACTAATCTACTCCAGGTTCATATTGGTAACGGCGTTGAGAAGAGTGTCATCAACAAGAAGGTCTGGAACTCCAAGGGCCGGAAAGAGACTCTCAAATCGATTATCTACGATGGACAAAAACTTGCATGGTGAGTACTCTATAATCCATTTTAGGGATATACACTTACCTGATTAGGTCTATGATTGATTATTGCAAAGGCATCAACATTGTTGTTGACCTTGACGCCGATCAAAATCGCCCTGCTGGCAAAACTCCCAACACCTTCCGCTTAGTTGTGCGTCCCACACGCATCGTTAACCTGAGTGTTTTGAGTTCCTGGCTCAACGGGAAGACCAGTTTTACCGAGGCGACTATGGAGGCACTGAGTAAGCAGCTTGACCAACATGTTTCTTCTCCTTGGTTTACTGACCAGTTCAGATTTCCTGGACCACGTCCTACGCGAGTTCCCAAGTCAACAGTATCTCGCAATCAGACGCTCCTTTTTTGACTCCAATGGCGATAACCGAGATATCGGAAACGGTGTTCTCGCATTCAAGGGGGTCTACCAGGCCATCAGACCTGCACTTGTACGTCCACCACTCTTTGAGATTTTGCTCGAACCGTCAAGCTAACCACCTCTTAGGGTCGTGGACTTGTGGTCAATGTGGATGTGTCAAACACCTGTTTCTGGGCGCGCACCTCCCTTGTGGGCGCGGCCATGGCCATCTTGGATTGCCGTGATCACCAGCATTTGACACATCTCCTGCGCCCCGTCTCTGACGGCCATGGGGGTGAAACTGACTCCAACGGGTTTTACGAAGTCCATCGTCGAATCAAAAAGCTTGGCGTTCGCCCACACTACACAGGCTGCCCTATTGTCGACAAGGACTTTATGGTCAAGGGCTTGATTAGGGCAAATTCGCGGACCTACAGGATCGACTTCACAGACAAGGCAACTGGGGTCAAGGAGAACATGAGCGTTGAGCAATACTTCAAGAGGAAGTACAATATTACGATCAAGAATTGGGAGCTTCCTCTCGTCGAGATGACCAAAAAGGGTGTTTTCTATCCCATGGAATTTTTGAATATTCATGGCCTTCATCGTTACATGTGGAAACTTAACGAGTTTCAAACGTCGAACATGATCAAGTACGCCGCTTCTCGACCAGCGGATCGTCTAAAGTCAATCCACAACTCGAAGACCATGCTCAACCACTCGAATGATCCTATTCTCTCGGCCCTTGGGCTTAGGATCAACGAAACTCTGATCCAGACAAAGGCCCGCCTTCTTCCTGCCCCAGAGATTGAGTTTGGCGGCAAGCAACGTGTGAACCCTGGAACCAATGGTCGCTGGGATCTGCGCGGAAAGAAATTCTATGTCGGAAACAAGAAGCCCGTTGACTCCTGGGGAGTTGGGTATTTCCCTGGGAAGCGCAATGTCGTCAACCGTACTCAAGTCGAGACCTTTATTGACTCGATGATGAAAGCCTATGCTGGTCACGGTGGACAGATCAAAAACCGTCCTGTTGTTGTTGAGCTGAAGGAAGATGTTGGCGAGGCCGTCAAGCGGGTTTACAACGCGACTGGTGTCAAGTTCCAAAAGGATCCCCAGCTTCTTGTTATCATTGTGCCTGACAAGAATTCCTTTACATACAGTCGGATTAAGAAGTCTTGCGATTGCCGCTGGGGTGTGCCTTCGCAGGTACTGCAGGCTGGGCATGTGGTGAAGAATAACCCACAGTATATCTCCAATGTGCTCATGAAGGTCAACGCCAAACTTGGCGGAACAACTGCCCGTGCTGTTCCCAAAGTCAGCGAAGCTACGCTGAGGAAACAGTCTATGATTATTGGTGCAGACGTATCTCACTCCCCTCAGGGTGTCTGGTTGCCCTCGTTGGCAGCTATGGCTGTATGTATGGATACTTTTGGTGGCCGTTATTGGGGAGCCTGCGAGGCCAACGGCGATCGTGTCGAGATCATAGCCCGCACCAATCTAGAGTCTATGCTCACCCCCCTCGTCCGCGAATGGATGTCCACTGTGGGTGGTGGCCGAGCGCCGGATAACGTCTACTACTTCCGGGACGGTGTCTCTGCCGGAGAATATCAGCATGTCCTCCAGCAGGAAGTACTTGACATCAAAGCGATTTTCATGAAATTGACTGGTGAGCAGTGGAAGGGCAAGTTTACTGTGGTCATCGCCAATAAACGTCACCACCTTCGTGCGTTCCCAAGACACGGCGACCGCAATGCTTCAGACAAGAACGGAAACCCTCTTCCCGGCACTCTTATTGAGCGGGATGTTACTAGTCCATATGATTGGGACTTCCTTCTCTACTCTCATATCGCTCTCCAGGGTACCTCACGCCCTGTGCACTACCATGTCATTTTGGATCAAATCAAGCACCGGCCGCAGGAACTTGAGAATTTGATCTACGACCACTGTTATCAGTACATGCGGTCTACAACATCAGTTTCTCTATGTAAGTCTTCGATATTGCTGCAGGCGATCTTTACTAACATGAAATTGTAGTCCCCGCGGTTTACTATGCTCATCTGGTGGCGACCCGCGCGCGCCACCATGATGACGCCCCGGCAAGCTCTGGCCCTCAAAGCGGCCCAGAGGTCAAGCTTACAAACCCAAAGCCCAAAGACAAACCTGCCGATCCTCGTCTTTTGCCCATCCATGGTACTTCAAACCGTCTTCCCTTCGGCATGTGGTACATCTAGTCAGCTGCAGTCGGGATCCCTAGCCTTCCATTCCGGTTTTTGCTCTTCCGCATCGCTTGAAGCACACTGTCTGAAAGGATGAACAGACACGCTGGTTTTCTCGTCTTCCGCATCGTTGTGGTTTTAGTTTAATAGCTAGCTACAAGGACATCTTGACGCCGGGTACGACAGACTGATCGTAGGATCTGACTGCTCTAAGAGTGGACGGAACTTGGCGATCGGACTGTTGATGAAAGCCTGAAGCAAGTGTACCTTGAAATAAGTCTAGGAATCAGACCAATATTCGTGAATCTTGAACTTCCAATATGTAAATTGTAGACCTGCCATCTCAAGTACCGTAGAACGAGTCATTCCTCTCTGCTCGCTGCATAAAATCAGTCGTCTTCCCACAGGCGTTTCCATTATAGCCTGCTAAGATCGGGGAGCTTACAGAGGCGCAATGATCAAGGTATAACTAGTGGCTTCAAGAGAAGAAAATCAAATGGTAAGTTATCGAACCGACCACAGTATTTCCAGATACTCAGGGATAAGGCTATGGGAGCAAGCCACGTTGCGCTGACCAGACAAACCATTAAATCAAAAAAAAAAAAAAGGCTATGCTTACTCAGATGAGTTCATCGTTGCTAGAAACATTGGTAGCAAGCAATTACGGACCTCGAGGTCAAGGGAGATGAACGGACTAGAATAGGAAGAAGCGAGGAATAGGGTGAAGACGAAGGTTGCGGAAAAAGGGACGAAGGATTTAGTGAGTCAAATTGAAGGTTAAGTAAAGCCGCCGTGCCAGATCTGGATCCAGGACTGGGTAGGATCCGGAGAAGTTCAAGAGCAAACATTCGACGAGGAGATAGGCCTGGCTGGGTTGGAAATTCCCCTTTATTGAAAAGATATAATGACATGCCAGAAGGTCCGAGGTTGCGCACCGCTCGTGAGCTTCTAGAGTGCAAAGGTCATGGAAAAGAGCAAGATAAGAAAAGTGTTGGAGAGATAAGACATGAGTGATGAAAATATCCGTGGTTATGAAACAGTGGATGAAAAGAAAAACAGGATGGGGAGGAAGAAAGAAAAAGCACAAGAAGCCAACCTAATTCTACAAAGCCAACGAAGCGCCGCTTCAAGAGCAAAAGAAAGTGCATGAAGAAAAAAAAAGAATCACATCCACCAAGGCAATTAGTCGAAAAGAGGTTGGTTCGAGGGAAAACCTATCCAACTCCGGTATTATACATCATGACGCATCAATTGAAGTTCCGTTAGTCAAAGGCACCGCAATCTCGTCGTTGCCGTTCTGAGCACTATCAGAATTAGCGGGAGCTTCTGAGACCACCGAATCTACTCTGCCTTTGCCATTGCTAAGCTCAGTCGTCGTGGCGGTGTCCTCCGATTTTACATTGTTTGACACTGGGTTTGTGGTCTTTGCACCATCCGGTCCTGGTGCGGCTTCATCTTCGCCCAGGGCGTCGGCAATTCCAATTGCTACACCGCTATTCTTCTTGATCTTCTTCTTGCTGGGTTCCGCATTACCGGACTTGTTGGCATTCGACCCAGTAGCTGAGGCTGCCAGCGGTCGCTTCTGGGGGCTAGATGTCGGCCCAGGAAGGTTAGGAGGAGGAATCTTGCCAGACGCAGGAAGGCGCGGCCGAGCTGCCATTGGTCGTTGCTTGGGTGGTAACTCGAGGTCTTCGGTCAATGGCTCGCTCTTATTCGTTTGCAATTTGACGTTAAAGAAAGCCTGCATCAGTCCAATCTGGGAAGATACATTCCCGGTAGAAATGCGCGGATAGGGCGGAGGTGGTGGGAAAAGCGTTATAGATTGCGAGATACTGTGACCCGTGTCAGAATCCTATCTTCTGAAAAAACTGAACAACTCACCTTGTGTTTTGCGACTGAGCGGCATTGTACATCCTGTTTTGCAGAAGATGCAATGGAACACTGAGATTTGCCAGCCCAAATTCTTTGTCGAGCCCCAGTTCCTTAAAACCGAAGAAATCTTCGTCGATGTCTTCGGCAAAATCGCCGCCAACAAACTGCTCACTACCATCTGCGAAAGCCATAGAACCGTCTTCGCCGCCATCTTGTAAAGCCGGACGCAGAAGCTCAGAGAGCAGAGAACGCAGGCGATCATGCGCAGTCGTCAATTTGGTACCAAGTCGCTCAATGTCGTCTTTAATATAGGACTCCAGGCCCTCAATATCAATACCAACAGAGGAAAGTGTATGGAGCATCATCTCGGGCTCTGTGTAAGCACGCTTCCACTGCGACGAGGCTTGAGTCTCTACCGTATCGGTAACGGCGACCTTGGGCGCCTCCATGTAGGATTTTAACGTCTCTCCAATCTTCTGGAAGAAGTCCGAAGCCATATCTGTCGCGGCATCGAGAGCTGATGGTTGATATTCCTCAAATCCAGTATGATAAAAGACCTTGGCCACTGAGCGTTGCAGCGCGGCTTTGCAAACCCATGGTGAGATTACAGGTCCATTGTCATTCATGACATGAGGAAGGGTATCCTGCTCAGCGAACGGCTCGGGTTGGTATTTTTGGAATTGGTTTTGGTACATCTGCAAGAGTCAGCTTTTCCCTTGTTGTTGTGATTGGCATATTCTGAAGACCTACCTGGGATTGCAATTGCATCTGCTTGACAATACCGATTTTCGAGCAGATCTTCCGGGTTTCCTGCATTTGCCTCATGTTTGCATCAATTTTACGGGAAAGTTTACTGTCCGGCTGAATGAACGATCCCTTGGGTAAGATCCTTAAAAACTCCTCGGACGCATCAACAAGATTCCCCTCAGTATCTTCTCTCCAGACCAAGTGCGCAGGCAGGTCGGGGATACCAGACATAACGTCGTAATAGTCAGGTATCACTCTGTCTTCTTCAACTTCGATCCCCTCTGCTAGCGTTTCGCTTGCACCATTGGGCTCCATAGATCGTGAGCTCGATTCGTTGGCATTGTCACCCTCCGCAGAAATCTGTTTCTGGCTCCGGAGCCACCTTCTCATTCCAGCTTTTGTCCTAAGAAGAGCGGGTTCTTCGGAGTTGATCTTATCACCCTTGAATAGACGATGTCGTTCTGCGGCGATGAGGGCTCTATCTTTCTTCGTAACTTGCTTCCAGACCTTATACTCCGGGTCGGCAAGTTCGATACCAGGCGTGGCCAAGGCGCTAAGTGCAGCAGTTGACGCTCCTAGACCATCAATCTCCATACCTTCATCTTGCCCCCCTGGAGCAGCTGACCCGACTCCGGCGGGGTCAGACGGCGTTTGTGTTCCGGGAGGTGGTGTTGCGAACCCATTCTGAATCCCTTCCATAGCAGTGTCAGAATCCGAACGTACAGGCGCCGATGGTTGCGATATCGATCCTCCTGGAGGCTCTGATCCGCTTGGTGTATCCCTAGATGGTACAGTGCCCTTCTTGGATGATTTACCGGGAGCTTTTCGACCTCTCGACGACATGATGGGCTCGTCATCACTTTCGTCCCCGCCGTCAAGTTCAGCAAGCTGAAGCCTTCGCTCTTCCGCCTCCACTTCGGCGCGATCCCGAATGACGATCTCAGGAATAAGAGGCACGAGCTTCTCCGTTTCCTTCTTCATATACATCGCGTGCTTCCGTAGGAAATGTTCTGGGTTTGTGTTGTACTTGAAGCAATTAGACCATATAAGGTTGAGATCATCAACAAACTCCTGCTTCGACTTGTACTGGAGGGCTTTCAATTTCTTCGTCATCGTTCCAAGGTCCATAGGGTGTTTAATAACTAGAGACGGCGTTAGTTAGCAGGAGAAACGGTAAATGGGTCAAAATGTGACCTTACTGGCGTAGTAATCAGGCGTATCACGTTTGTTGACGCGAGTTAAGAACGCAGACGAGTGCTCAGTCATCGCTTTCAGTTCGCTCAGCACCTTCTCCGCAGCTTCATATAGCTCTTCCTGGCCGATTTTATCCTCACTAGCCCACTTGCTGCGATTTTTGCGAACCTCGCTCATCAGACTGCGAAGTTCTGCATCAGAGGCTTGGACCATGGTGCGCTTCATGTCAATTCGTGCAATCAAATTCTTCAAGGTCAAGCTTGACGCGCCGAGGTTGGCGTTGCTTAGCGAGCCGTAACCGCTGGACCCTGAAGTCGGTGCGTTGCCAGTGCTTGCCTGACCGGACATTTCCGCTTCGACTTGTCGTTCAGACTCTTCCAGCCTTTGCTGGTCAAGCATCGCATCTCTATCATTCTCCAGTGTATAGAACAAGGTCTGGAAGCTTCGTTTGGCTGCCTCCTCTGTCGCCTTTTTGTCTTCCTCTAGCTTCTTGCGAATATCTTCCAAACTCTCTTTCTTTGTTTCTTTTGTGGCATCTGCGCTAGTGGATATGGAGGCGCTTGATGGACGGCTCGGCGATGGCATGGCATTGGAAGGTTGAACAGGGGCGGAGGTCTTTGAAGGCGGAGGCGACGCAGCTTCCGCCTCATCATCGTCTTCGTCGTAGTCATCATAATCATCATCATCGAGTTTCCTCGCAGGCTTTTTGACAGGGGCCGGTACGGGTGCCGACTCGTCGGCGCGTTGATCTCTAGGTTCAGCCTCGTCGGTGGCAGCGCCAGTTATATCATCAGACGTGTCTTTCGGAGGCTTTTCACCTGAAAAAAGACCATTTATTTTCGCCTCAGTGCGATTATATAGGTCGCGGAAAATTGCGATGCGCGGATCCTCTTCCGCTGTAGTATCGGCCTCCGATATCAAATTACCCGCGTGAGGGCCGTCGGCGTCGACCGAGCCGCGCATTTGCGGCGTTCTTGAGCCGGAAAAGGTTTTAGAATAGCCATTGGCGGTCCGCACATCTAGAAAATCATCGGGTGGTTTTAGATGGCCCGGAGGGAGCCAGGCGTTGTGGTGACCGAGCGACATGCTCGCTCCAAAACCCCAGTTCTGGGGCGGGCGAGGGGGCTCGCTTCTCCACGGTTAGGATCAGGTTCGGACAGGTAACGACGAGGAGGTTTGAGGTGTAAAAGAATACATAGAGACAACGTGCAGAGCGCAGGTAAACGAGGGACGATGTCTCGTGATTCCCGGAGGATGAACTGGGCGTGGATTTGGATGGCAAAGACGCGGGCTTCTGTACCGGGGTCTCTGCGCGAACGGATGAGGTGAAGTCAGGTCGAGCCGTGACCAGCGTTGACGGTCGCCGCACTTTTAGACCAACCGTGCACTTTTCGCAGCAGGAGCTCCCAGGCGCCGCAAAACAGTCGCAGATTCACGAGCTATACTTTTCTGCCATACGCTATGATACTCAGCATAGCAGATACATCTGCATACTCGCCTGATACCGCTGATGTCGCTGATCCGTTGCCATTGAAGCTGCGTGTTACCTTGTGAAGGCAGCTGGCCTTGTTCATAATTAATCATCCATCTTTATACGCACTGTATAACTTCACATGACGTGAGCCAACATCAGGCAAGCACCAAAACATCTGAGCCTTGTCTAGACTTGCTTCCTCTGCAATTCACATTATTGCACATTTTCCACCATGCGAATTCGTTATCCCTTTGCGGGTATGTCAATCTCTCCCCTGTTATTCCTCCCGCACTCCTCTTGTCTACTGCAAGCGCCCGTTGCTTCAACGCAGATAAGCTCCCCAGCTCTGTATCTACACTTATTAACGGACAGCTAACCATCTTTGAAGGTGCCTTTGTCTTCCTCCTTCTTTTATCGGCCTACATTGGGCTCCTCCCTCACAGCGACTCTCCATCCGTGCCAGCTCACTTGCAGCCAAACGATAAATTCCTACACTTAATTACCTTCTTCGCCCTTTCCCTCATCTTCTACTGGATCCCCGATACCTCCCGCCGACGGACCCTCCACCTAACACTCGTCGTCTGCACGCTGATTCTCGGCGTTGGCTCTGAAATCCTCCAGGGCATTCTTCCAAATGACCGCTCCTTCGACCCGTTTGATATTTTAGCCAACATCGTCGGAAGCGCCGGTGCGGTCGGGTTATGCAGCTGGTATCATCGACGCATGCTAGAGCGGCGGCGAAAGGCGAGGTTCGGTTCCCTGAGTGAGGGGGGCGATGATGTTGAGCTGGGTATGGGGCCCGGTCATCGCGAAGAGGATGGTCTCGGAGCTCAGGAATCGGGCGTGATGAACTTGGAGCAGGAGGTTGACAACTGGGATGAGAATGCCGTCGATAACTGGGATACCGAGGACGGCGATGATCCCAGTATCCTGACCGGGATGACTGCTGTGGACCGGGATGATCCGAAGGCGTCTGACAAAGTCGAAGGAGGAAAGAGGAGCGACTAATCTCATTATTTCCCGTCGCTTCTTTCTATGCTTCGGTCTCATGGTCTTTAATTCGGATGGTTCCTGAAAGTTCGAGAAATAGGACTTATTACCCGACTAGCCCTCATCCACCTACTACCGTCCCGATTGATCACGTCACGCCGATGTAACCACGATTTTCCCCTGTTACTCTACTTGCTCATGATGTCTGTGGTGTCTCCTCCCACATCTTGACCGTGTCGACGAATTAACGCGTATCATGTTACGACTTGACCCTGTTATGTATTATCCGCAGGCTTTTCATGCCCCATTGGGGCTTTATGTATAGTTGGATTTATTTCCCTTGCCGGCTGCTAGTTATGGGTTCTAGCATGTAAATAGTGTTGTTGCAAAAGGAGTTTGTTTCTTCTCCAGTCATTATTTATCATATTATAACAAGTCCCTATGACAGGCACTCCGCTGACAAATTTATGTATAGGTTTGTAAGCAGATTGCGTCGGCCTCGACTCTAATCGGCATGATCGATAGTACCAAGTGGCATCTGGGTTCTTTGTATGGGGCAGAGGTCGCAAAAGTTGGGAAGGGACCCTAAGTTTTAAGTATGTCGTTCAAAGCACTACAACGTTGTACGTTAAAAATGGAGGAGTATTTCTTACTCCATTCCAACTCGAAAGCCAAATATGATACACCAGTTCTAAGGCTAAGGTAACAAAACTAGGGAAACAACATGCAAGAAGAGACATAATCATGTCCGAGCCTCGAGGAGACAGCAGAGGACCGCAAAATCGAGCCATGGTGGCAGGGTGTCGGGCAAAAATATATAGGATTGCAAGGAAGGGGACAAAAGTCCTGTCTGTGACCCACAGGATAGGACAAGATGCAAGGTTGTGAAGGCATGAAATATATCAATCAGTGTATGCAAGTCAAGATTCATGGGCAGTCATAACAGGGGCGTGGAGAAAATGCAAGGTCGTGTTAGGCTCATCGCAGCGATACTCAAGGGAGGCCAGGATGGGAGTTGCCATCAGTCAGTGCCGGCCACTTCTGGCGTTCTAGTCCTGCTTCTGCTGGCCTGATCCCCAACTGCCTCCAACTCTGGCTTTACAGCAGGCAGATAGCTATCCTCGTCGGACAGCTTGGCGATTTTGGCAGACCGAGCATCCGACTTTCGGCGGGTGATTCCAAAGGTCTTCTCTAGCATGATTTCAGCTTGCTCTCGCAAGACTTCGTAGATGAAGATTAACTGCATCTCATTGTACACCATCATCATCCTTTGTTCGCGCAGTTGATTGACCGACTCGAAAACTGGGTCTACTTCTGGGTCGGTGACCTTGAGTAGCTCACCCGATTCGAGTTCTTGCAAAAGGTGGTCAAGCGCAATAAACGTGCCCGTCCGTCCCACTCCAGCACTGCAGTGAACGATCCGCGGGTTCTGTCGCGAGGATTTGGAGGCCGACACGTTGATTAGCTGAAGAAGTGCATCGCGATCTTCGCCAACGGGTTTAGAATAGTCGGCCCAACCCGCGAAGAGGAAATGCCACACAATCTTCGATTCAGAGCCCAGAGAAAGCTTTAGCTTCCGGACCTCTGATCGACAATCTGCATCCCAAATACTTTCAAGAAGAGTAATTTGGCCAAGTACATCTCCTTCCCCTTCCTGGTGCTCATCCCCATCCACAAACGGATCGCTATCCTCCTTTCTAAGGAACATGTGTGGATTTTCGAGATTCAGCGGGAAATATTGGGAGCATTTCTCTCGGCCGGACTCGATCGTTTGGGTAAGCATGACTATAACCGCCACTTCTTCGCTCTCGTGGTATACCATGTGCCAAAAGTGGTAGAGGTTGTCCAGCTTGGGTCCCTGTTGCCCTGTTAGCAGCACTTCTGGTTGTGGACTGGGATCGAGTTTTACCTGAGTCGCAATATATCTCCTCTCCTCCTGGGAGACACTGTCCTTGAGAACTATGGGTGACGCGTTGATAAAATCGCATTCGCCTTCAGGCACTCGGAGATGAATACGAGAATTAGCCCATACTTGTACGTTCGCATATCTGTTCCTGGCCCTGGCTTCGGGATCCGCATCCAGCGCCCAACGATGTGAGGGGTCATTCGCCTGGGACCCCTCCAATATCCGAGTCCGCTGCATCCATTCGAGTTCTTCGAATTGATGATGAATTTCTAGGCGCAAAAAAAAGAAAATTAGCTGAAATCCTACACAGATCTCATGAAAGGACGCTTAAACGAACCCATAATCGGTTGGCGAAGGAAGGGCGGGACAAGGTCATTATCCGCGGTATCCAGCGCGGGGATCTCATCCTCCGGCCCATCTACAATCTTTGCCCCCTCCTCAGTATCTGGATGCGAGCGCTTCGGCGCCTGAACGCTGGTATCGATCTTGATGGTGGGATGCGCCATCTTGGCGGCAGCGATCCTCTGGAAGGCCCGAACCTTGCCCAGGACGCCGCGCGCCTTGTTGGAAACCCGCTTGCGTGTCAAGACAAACTTTCGAGAGTCGCTGCGGAAACTGGGAGTATCGGGGGAT
The DNA here is from genome assembly GCA_000812125.1 of Aspergillus ustus. Lineage (NCBI taxonomy): Eukaryota > Fungi > Ascomycota > Eurotiomycetes > Eurotiales > Aspergillaceae > Aspergillus > Aspergillus ustus. The sequence goes on from JOMC01000025.1 coordinate 989,070, forward strand.
GGGGAGCGGGATGTTGGAGCAGTAAAACTGAGAGCCTGGTGCCCGTCCGAGCCGATGGGCGGGTCGACAGCGGCGCCGTTGGGTGTTTGTGGCAGGGATGATATCTGTAGTGTCGACAGATCGAGACAGCTGTGGCAGCTGCTCCGCGGCGTGATTTGCTCGGCCAGATTTCTGGATCGCTCGGAAGCTAGATCGCTTGCCGGATCGTATTGGGCTTTAGAACTGCTGAAATTATGTGTCTCGTAGCGGGGTGATGTTCGTGAGGGGTCCACGGAGAGCGCGAGGTGGCCGGAGTTTGCTGGAGGGAGGGCGGCAAAATTGTATGCTTATGACTATCAAAACCACACGCGACACCCCACTTTGCGATAGAGTCTATAAATTATTTAAAATCACCTGCGGCCATTATTGCCCCGAGGCTGAGCAATGAATATTTGCGCGTAATCTAAAATATGCGCTCCTACTTGCGGTTAATTCTTCCTGATCTTCCTCTTCTATCTCCTCGTTCCCACACATAAGGTTATCATCTTAATGCGAAATTACATTCCATAGTTCAATCTTCTCCGCACATGGCGGGCCTTCTGCTATGGAGATAACGGGATGATATCGACATGCCATTGTCGCTATATCTAGGTCGTAACGACTCGCACCCAGAAGGCAGATAACAACATGTGGCTACAGGTCTTCTTTGCTCTCTCTTGCATTGAAATGATGGTGCTATATGGTTCAAAACATCCAAGAGTGGGAGCCAGGAACGGCTCTATACTTGAAACAAAAATTATCCAAGGTACGGAATGGATGAATGCCAAGCATGAAGAGTTAAGTAGACGGATGAAAAAATATCCAAAAGAAAGAGATGAGGCTAGGCGAGACAGAATGACATATGCAAAGGGAACTTTATCTAGGAAACGCAACGTAAATCGTATTGATCTTTGACCGTTTGGAGAAGCAGGAATTGTTTCAGGGAGGGAGAGACAAGAGTACAAGTGAAGAAGATGAACAGATGAGTAGGCCAGGAAAGATACGTGCGCGGTTGGTCATATATACGACGTAGGAGAGACCACAGGGGGCTGGCGGTGAATAATAAGGATAGGTATGAATGTGAGTCTAAATGGAATAGAAATGAAGATAGGATATATATGCAGGAGTGCGGTCGCGCTGAAAGGAATATATATACGAGAGGAGGTTCGAACGATCAGTCATGCAATAACTTGTCGCTAGCATCGAGGATTATGGCGGCAACCCGGTCCACCCATTCTTGGGTAAGAGTCCAGTTGCCCGTTTCAAAGCTGTCTTGGATCGCTGGGAATACAGCTGCGTCGTAGCCAGACCAAAGCTGGGGTCCATAGACGACATGTTTGAATTGCGTGCGATTTGGTATCTGGGAAATGCGTGTTAGTTATGTGCTCACAATATGATTCAAGTGCGCCTGGCTTACCCCGCCGCCAAACCTGTCGTCGAGGAGGTGGGAATCAAGTTTGGCCAGTCGGTAATTGTGCGACATGCGCTGTAGAGCTATTATATTGTTCTCAAAACCCCCAGCGCCCCAGACGGCATCGTGCCATAGCTTCGGCCATCGTTGGAATTGCTCTGCGTTTGCTCGAAGCACTGCTGTAGCATTGTACAAGGGTGTAAGGTTGACGGAAGAATCCCCAGAAGCATTGTTGTCGACAGGGAACTTTCTGGATTTTGCGTAGTTCTCCAAGTCAATAACATAGCCGGCCAAGTGCTCGGCGTAAACTTCCACATCGAAGGGCAAAATAGGGTTATCGGCGAATTGAAGCAACAACAACCCCCAGAACTGGCCCAAGATCTTGTGATATTGGAAGCCTGGGTCACCGAATTTCGTCATCCAATCATAGTTCTCATGGCAGCTGTGATATGGATACGGATCCCCGGTAAACCCAAAGTCTAAGCTAGAGATTCCCGCCAGGTCCTGAAAAGGTACGTAATCACTTCCAGCTCCTAGTGGCGCAAACTTCTTCTTCTTGGATTCCCAGATGTTTTTCAAGGTCTCGTTGGTGACGGGATCAGATATGCGGCCAAGGACTTGCATGACAACGCGCTCGAATAGGGGATTGCCGGCCGCTTCGAACTCTGTACCACTGACACCAACGTCCACATTGATGTATGCGTATGCGTTCCCACGGAGAATATCCATCCTGTCCTCCACGTGCTCTGTGGATCCGATCAGGTTATATTCTTCCCCGTCCCAGCTGGCGAATTCGATGGTCCGCAGTGGTCGCCAACCGAACGTTAGGAGCTCTCCAAAGACGCGAACAAGCTCTAGAAAGACAGCCGTGCCACTACCGGGGTCTGCACCGCCCAAGCACCACGAGTCGCGATGGTTGCCGACAATGATCTTCTTTTCGGGCTCTTCCATTCCGAAAATCCTCCCCACCACGTTATAAATGGGCTGTCGGTCATTCTCTTCCTGAAGATTCATGAGATTCACAATCGGCGAATTTTCATCGCCCGTCCACCATTGTTTCACCTTGGGAACACCGCCAACCCACTCCTTCGGTACTTTTGAACCATGACCGTCAAGCACTTGCAAGAGCCTTTGAGCGTCGCGCCAGGCCAGCGGAAGACTCGGAATGGCTGATAGGCCAGTTGTTTGCTCGTGGCTTAGTCGTGTTTTCATTTTCGGGGTCGACGCAAACCCCGGCGAGAGCACATCCCCGACTACCCACGACATCATACTTACACCACCTCTTTGAACCCCATCGGACGGCATGAAACGCCCCTTTGGGTACGCTGCCCCCCGGAGGAAGCCATCATCAGCTGGGTCCGAGTAGATAATGCACCCCGCAGCTCCCGCGAGTTCGGCGGCCTTAATCTTCAAAGCGCGATCAGTCTCCGTCCCATAGTACCGAACTAGGGCTATGGAGCCGTTCAAATTGATCCCTTGATCCGCCAAATACTTGAAGTCTTCTCGAGACCCGTAGTTTGCGTAAACCAGGTGACCTGTGACGTTTCCAGATTTCGAATGCCCGTGAAATGCTGGTGTGTATTTATTTTCATCTTGATAGTCCTCCTCCAAAACGGCTTCCCACCGAAGACCAGGAGGATCAACAATAGCCACCCTCCGTCCATCTGCTCTAGGCCAATTCAGATACACCTGGTACTCTTCCATCTCGATCCCCTCCAGGCCTGCATTCTCGAACTCTTGCTGGACCCATTTCGCAAGGAAAAAGCTCCCTTCGCTTCCGGCCAAATGAGGATACTTGGTCGCAATCTTGAGATTCTCCGCAATATTTGTCTCGTTGATATGGCCTTGAACGAAGTTCTCCACGGACGCTGCGCTATAAGACTGGCCCATCATAAATTTCGAATTAAAATTGAAGACATCCGATACCACAAAGACATAAATAACGGCAACGACGAGCAGTAACCCGAATAACCTAAGCATGATGATGCATCCATTCGAGCTAAAGCTTGTCCGGGCCGAGTTAAGATTGATGGTGAACTTGAAGCTTGGCCAAAACCGGCGGAACGGGAAGTTAATCGACGATAACGTTCGGGTCAAGTTGCTAAATGGCTTTGACAATCTGGACCGTAACCGTGAGCCTCGCGATGTCCGTTGGCCGGGGTCTTCGACGTCCATCTGATCAAGCTGTCCTCGCAACTCCTCCAGCGAACCCCTTTCCGACCCTGGCGGCGAAGAGTATAGATCATCGACGCTATTTCGAGCGGACTCAACGGTGGGAGGATGGTAACCACGGGGTCGAGATTGCGGCTCATCGCGGGCAGCGGCATCGTGTTCATCTTGAAGCAGGGCCTGGCCTTCCGGATCGTCGCTCACGTCGGAGGTGAGGTGTGTTCGGGAGGAGCTCGGGCGCGAGGCGATCGCTTCTTCGTAGGAAGGAATGGGAAGGGATTCATAATCGTATTTGTGATCTTTACTCATGACGGACGATTTGGGACTCGAGCGAGCCGTGCAAGCGAGACAGGGAAACTGGTAATCGGCGCAGAGGGATCATGGTCTGGGGAAAGGAATGGCTAGCATCGACATGCTCCAGACAAGGAACGATCGAAAGAGTACCAAGGACAAGAACAAATTAGAGGGACAATGAAATCAAGACGGAAAAGAGTGTATATAAACCGCCGTGCACTGGGCGACAGGATGGTCAGATTACGGGGTAGATGAAGTGAGGAAGAGCAAAGCCACTTGGAGATAAACCCAAATCCAATATTCCCAAACTTTCCCCAAGGACAGTTAGTTTGCGTGGCGCAGGCCAGTGAAGAACAGACCCACTGTCCTGGCAGGCAGAAGAGTGCAAATAATAATGGTTTCTGGATCGCATTCCCAAGAGAATTATTAAGGAGAATAAGACTTTTAACTGGGCAAGTCGGAATACCAAGGTGGCTCTCTGCTTGGCATACTAGCAGTGCCAGTGGTTTCTGTTTTCTGTATCATGCTACATCTTCACTCTCGATCAGTCGGTGTCTGGCGTGCTGGCTGATAAGAGTCAGCAGCCAGAGGAGGGTTTACTTGAACGGACTCCAAACACTGGATTTGTAGTAGTAAGACAACCTCAGTCGGCCGCGGTCCCCTGTCTTTCTGAATCAATCGCGGTGTTTCGGCATAGTTAACTAGTTAGTTAACTAAAGCACGCAAGCTTAATCATCATCATGCATAGAATAGATAGCATTATGCACAATTTACCCACATCACATGACCCATATGCTGCTTTCCCTGCGGAGTCTTGTGTTTGGTCACTGCTCCTTAGTTTTGTCCACCAATTTTGAGTATATGGTTGTTAGAATCGCTCCTTTCATCAGGTCTATCTAGATCTTAATGAGGTCCGCATAGATCCAGCCATGCCGTTGCCCTTCTTGAACGGGGTTGTTTCGGCGCATTGAAGGACCCGGTTGATTGGCCCGAAGAGCTTCTATCTACTACTACTAGTAGTAGTATATGTACTAGACGATGGAACCCTGCACGTGCTGAACTTCAGCAAATTCAATCCTTGCCGTGGTTGGAGTTGGTGTGTTTCTTGCCATATATGCCAGGAATATATATTTTGTCATGTCTGTTAAAATGATGAGTGACTGGCAATCCTATAAGGGTAGAACACGCTGACGTTCGATCTTCGGTCTCGTCAGATGTTCAGAACCACACCCACCCTTCTTGGCCGTGGTTGGACTGATTATGTGGTGGACATTTCTCACTCAGTGCTATGATATGGACAGCCTAGTGTCATGCACTTCAATAGATTGTATGTACAAAAACAAGAAGTTAAAGCAACATGTGGTTATGACCCTTGAAGACCTAGAACTGGTCATTAGTATTAAAGATCCTTAAAACGTGACAATGCAGAATGTGTTAAGTAAAAGTCTTTGCACTGTGCAGAATGGGGGTCCATCCATAGGACAACCTTGAACACCCAAGTGGGCCCACAAGATAAGATTGATAATTCTGTTCCTGTGCTTCCAGGGCCCAAAAGCTTCGAATTTGAATAATGGAGAATCGAGAGGAGAAATCGAAGATCGAGGTTTCTTTTTGGAAAGACCACACGGGATTATTGAGCCGATGTCGCAGCTTCATGGGTGCACACCCCTCTCAATCATCCAAGTGCCCGGAATGATAAGTATGACCTCGTAGTAGATCGTCGACCGTCGCGACTTCAAGTCCCACTTTTGAGCTGCGTCTTGCTTCCAGTGTCTGACATCCGTTTGATCGAGTAAACGTATCCGCGTTCTGGAACGACTCCTTCCCTCATGATATGGTTGATATACAACGAGATGAGATCTACACAGTATTCGGGATCACTACCGTGTCAGAGTAGCCACATTCAAGGCTGACGGATAGTTGACCCATCTCACCTGGTTTGTAAACCTCGATTGGGCTGCTCGGTAATTGTTGCTGAACAAACTTTGTCTCTCCTAAAAAGAACAAAGGCTCGGGTGGGTTAGCTCTATTTGATTGGCAATTCAGGCCACAGAAAGTATGCAAGAAGCATGGATCTGGGGTGAAAGTTCGGAGAATCTCATAATTTTTCTCGTAGAATATTGTTCCCGACCACGTTCGATCCTCCTGTTGCACACTGTGCACACTGATAACAACAGAGTCTAGCTAAGGTGGAGACGTTGACAGTGCTCTTGAGAATTCGAGGCCAATTGAGAGACGGATTCTCCAAGGCCTGTACAGTATACAAAGTAATTTGGCCGGGAGTTGTGCACTGAAGCCATAATAATGATATGTTTAGACTGATCCAAGCAGAAGTGTCGGTGAGTGACACTACAGAGTAGCAGAGTAGCCTGAGCAATGTGAAAAGCTCCTGAGATCGGGCTCGTTTGTCGAGGAATTTTGTGCCAATCGGGACAGGATGACGAGTACGCCGTATACCAGATCCTGGTCACGGTCGACTTCCAGGTTGTATGCGTTGTGGAAATTACTGGGATGATCCGACAAACGATTTAGACGTGGATGGCTCTTGCTCGGTTGATTTAGGAAGCAATTGTACAATTGGCGATACTGCCTAGCTGCGAGTCTGCTTTGTCTCGTAAGGTATACTTCATAGGTGTCTTGATCAGGAGTACATAAGCCACATACTCATAGTATGTTAGCCTCAGGCACAGATTTGCCCCTCGGGAGCGCAACAGCGAAAAAAAAGAATACTATCAGCCCCACCAGCGGAGCTCTTGAGTGGCACCCAACTGCATTAGTCCCCTTTCCCTTTGACATTCTTGCGTGGACGGAGTTTCTTGAGCTGTGCTCCCCAAAGATGTGAAGGAGAAGGAGAGGGGATGAGGGAGGGACTACGGACTAGTGGAGGGACAGGACCTACGCTGCATTTTCTGGCCTGGCTCCTGTCCGACTACTTATACACTCGACCATCGTCTCTTTCTCAAATTTCATTCAATTTATTCCTCTCTCTGTTTCGCCTCTCACCCCCTCTCGTCTTCCTACTCCTCTGTACATCTTCCTCGACCCTTTGTTGCCCTGATTCTTCAAACCCCACATTACCATCCTATACTTCATAATGTCTGCCCGCCCCCAGAACATCGGTATCAAGGCCATTGAGGTCTACTTTCCCCGTCAGGTATAGATCCTGTTATTTTTCCCCCTACTTTATAAAGTTTACTAACCCCCCGCTTTAGTGTCTCGAACAGACAGAGTTGGAGAAGCACGATGGCGTTAGTGAAGGAAAATACACAATCGGTCTTGGACAGACCAAAATGAGCTTCTGCGATGACCGCGAGGGTATTCCGCGTCCCGTCCCCGCTCGCCTGCCCAAATATTAATCTTCCTGGCCTCGCAGATATTTACTCTATTGCCCTGACCACCCTCTCCTCTCTCATGAAAAAATACGACATTGACCCCAACTCGGTTGGCCGCCTCGAAGTCGGCACAGAGACGCTTCTGGACAAGTCCAAGTCAGTCAAGTCCGTTCTTATGCAGCTCTTTTCCCCCCACGGAAACACCAACATCGAGGGTATCGACACTGTGAATGCTTGTTACGGAGGAACAAACGCTGTTTTCAACAGTATCAACTGGCTAGAATCGTCTGCTTGGGACGGCAGGGATGCCGTTGTTGTGTGTGGTGATATTGCTCTTTACGCCAAGGGCAATGCTCGTCCCACTGGTGGCGCCGGTTGCGTTGCCATGCTGATTGGTCCCGACGCCCCTATCGTTTTCGAACCCGGTCTCCGTGCTTCTTATGTTACTCATGCCTACGACTTTTTCAAGCCTGATCTCACTAGCGAATACCCAGTTGTCGACGGCCAGTTCTCCCTGAGATGCTATACCGAGGCAGTCGATGCTTGCTATAAAGCTTACGGCACTCGCGAAAAGACTCTGAAGGAGAAGGCCCAAAATGGCACCAATGGCGTTACCCATGACGAGTCCAAGACTCCACTTGACCGTTTTGACTACATTCTCTTCCATGCACCCACTTGCAAGCTTGTGCAAAAGTCATACGCCCGCATGCTCTACAACGACTATCTCCAGAACCCTACGCACCCCGCCTTCGCCGAAGTTGCGCCCGAGTTGCGTGACCTCGAATACCAGACATCGCTCACCGACAAGAACGTTGAAAAGACTTTCATGGGGTTGACTAAGAAGCGCTTCGCAGAGCGTGTGAGGCCGGGCCTCGACGTTGCCACATTGTGTGGCAACATGTACACCGCTACCGTGTATGCGGGTCTCTGCAGTCTGCTTAGCAATGTCAAATTCGACCCTAGCCAACCCAAGCGCCTCGGACTTTTCTCATACGGCAGTGGTCTCGCCAGCTCCTTGTTCAGCGCCAAGGTTGTTGGCGATGTGTCATACATCGTTGAGAAGCTGGATCTACACAACCGCCTCAATGCTCGGACCACCCTGAGCCCCACTGACTACGAATCTGTAAGATTCCCCTGATTCTTCACGCGTTAGCTGGTTTCTTTACTAACATCCAGTAGATGTGTGAGCTCCGCGAACACGCCCACTTGAAGAAGGACTTCAAGCCTGTTGGAAACACCGAGACTCTCTTCCCTGGCACATACTATCTTACTGAGATTGATGGCATGTTCCGACGGAAGTACGATGTTAAGGCATGAATAACGACTTCAGACATAATGCTTGGGTACATTTAACGTTTGTTTTCTCCATGGCTAGTACCTTTGTCTAGACATTTTTTTTTAGATTCCCTCTACCATGATGTTTCTGTTTTGCTCAGCACGATAGAGTGTTTTGCAGGTTCTTGCACATTTCACTGGGCAATAAGGCGGCGCTGGGAAGCTTCCAAGATTCCGGTTTGATGAGGATAGTTCCAAAGCTTTTGAATTGCTATAATACTGCTAATCGAATATATGGGTCATCAAATTTGCCTCACAAAGTCTCCATTCTTTGATGCCAATGTAAAACACTAACGGGAGTAAAAAGATCATGCGATCCAGCTCGCTCTACAACCTGCCTACTACTAAGTAACTAGGTAGTACTAACCACCTAGGTACCTTCTGCGGCTCACTTGAGGTCGCCTCATCCAATTCCTGATTGGTCAGCGGAGGGATCTGCCGGCCGTGCACCTCAACAGTGGCACCTGCAGTTTCGTTTTTTGCAACATCTTCAATTCGCTTCCCACGATTTTCTCTCTCCAATCGTGCGACTAGGAAGAGCCGAATTTCCCTCAATCTCCGACCTAATGATGATCTGTTCGTTTCAGATCCGCCAAGGCCGCACAGCGACGATGAAGACATTGCACCTCCCCCACAGCCCGGCGCGTAACTGACCTGGGTTGTCGGCGCGTACTGAGACCATATTAGTCGCCCACCAGTATATTATTAGAACAGTTTGGGCTCCATACAGACCAGCCTGTACTGGAGCCGCCTGCTGTGGCATTTGGTGTGTCCCTTGCCGGATCCTGGCCGTCTCATATCAACCCGGGCGCTTATATGCCTTTCCCCAAGGGACACGCACCGCGGAGGGGTCCGTGGTCTTGTCTCGATATAGCAGACCCTCCTGCTTGCCGCCGACTCATTGCAAACCCCAAACGTTAGCCATTTTAGGTAAATTTAGGTCCATTGCTACCCAGAATAGACGAAACACACCCGTTGCCGATTATAGATCCTCCCTGGCGCTTGCGTGAACCATTCCTCAGGCTCTCGAGCCTGAAGATATCGAGAAGATGCAAAATATAGTAACAAATTTGACGCGCAGCTACTAGCTGAAACACTGCTCTGGATTCGAAGATCGCCTGCTGCGAGGATCACACCAGCAGGAACTCTCGGGTCCAGGTGCTAACCCTACATTCTGTACCTGGAGACACCCACACAGACCAGGATGTCGGCGTTTCGATGGAGCTTTCTCCATGTTTCAGATTATGTATTTCGTCCCTGGTTCCTTCTGTTTACTGCTTCTTATTTTTGGCTTGCCGACGAAGCATTTAACATCCAACCGTTCCCACTCTTCTGCTGCGTAAAAGTTTCGTCTCGACATCCACACCACTGGTCATGAATCGAATTTGATATCCCATACAGCATTTCCTATTTCTCTATTCTTATTATTCTTTCATTTTGCAGGAAGCTGGCTCTTCCGCGTCCGTTACCACGAACCGCCTAATACCCTCACAAGACTACCCTAGCCCCGATCCCATCTAATCGACATCTGTAAGATCATGTCCGCGGGCTATCCATTCTACCGGCCTACCACCCCTCCTGTTATTCATTACCAGGAGCTGGCTGGTCAGTCCCATAATCGCAACGCATCAGACTCATCTATATACTCCAACGAGTCGTCTCCCTGGTCCGCTGTGACTTCAACCACGAGCTCAACGGTGGATTCCCCACCACGCTACCAGCATGGCCCTGCGCTCCTACCCAGGATTAGGTCGCAGGATGTCGTCATTGAGCCTCCTCCTATGACAGGCCCGCAACGCCATCGCCGGTTTATATCTAATACTCGAAATCCGCCTGGGTTCGTCCCGTATCCACCCCGGCGTCCGTCCATCCAACGCAACGTGGTCGAGGTATCAGACCGGCTGGCCAGTGTCTCATCTGTCCAGAATTCGCCAATCTATGCCGGGTACAATGAATCGACGTTGTCGTCCCCAGTGAGCATCACAACGTCCCACAAGCGCAAAGAATCCGGTAAACATTCTCGTTCTGGCTCTGCGTCTAGCATTGATGAAGAGACATTGAAACGATACGGCTTTCCCACCTACCGGCAGCTTCCAAAATATACCGCCCAGCCTCAACCTTCTCCCACCGCACCTATTACCCCAGCCACACCCAATATCACGGTTTATCCCCCATATTCACGAGCCTCACCAGCGGAGCCTTCGCCAGTTCGGATTCATAAAGCCCCTATGCAGGCAGCTCTTGCGCTTCCTGCCTCTCCCTATGGCTACGCCAGTGTTCCTAGTGCCCAGTGTTCTCCTGTTGGCCCTGTACATCCGACTGCCGGCGTCTGTCCACAGTCGACCACCCTGCTTTCGTACCTGACAAGCCCCACCCAGGCCATAAATTTAGTTCGCAACGTGAGCGTGATTCCTACTCGCGGCTTACACGACTACTTTTGGTGGGATATCAGAAACCTACGCAGCTGGACCACTTTTTCTCTGGCTACTTTCAACTCGATTAAGGGCCTGACAAAGTTGCTAAAGACTGCGATTCCCGCAAACCTCACTCCACCGGCTGTCGTGCAGGGCAACCGTCTATCGCCAGACTCTGAAGCTGCGCTCGTCAACCTCGTCCAAGATATCTATGCTCCTCGAGTAAATGCGGCTCTCAAGGTGTCTCAGGGGCCTGACCACGTATCTCTCTACACTGCGCCGGCGCTACGTGCCTCGAATAACAAGCATCATGGCGGGCCGCACTTCCTCGCCAACTATGGGTCAGACACCGAGCAAACGAGTTCTGGCTCCCCCCGTGGTCGTCTGGTTGGAATCGCCAAGAGCTTTGACCGCTGGAACACAGGAATGCGCAATGAGGCACCTCACCGTCGTGTGGAGTATCTCAACGGCTTAGCTCACTTGCAACGGTGCATGCGCGAACACTCATGCCGCTACGGCTTCATCATTACCGAGATCGAGCTCGTTTGCGTCCGAGCAGGATGCGACGAAGGCGACGACGTGCCCTACTTTGGTTTCCTAGAGGTGTCAGCACCGATACCAACCAATATTGCCGCTAATCTGGCCGGCGTCAGACAGGGACCCGAGAGCAATCTGACTGCGTACGCCTCACCCAGCTCTCCGACTCCTTCTGTCGACAGCTCCTTGGGAAGCCAGTCACCCCTAGGTGAGGACTACTCCATGGCCTCTCCGGAAGCCCTCAACGTGCCCATGACCGCTAGCCTGGCGCTGTACTTTCTCCTTATGCTCTCAAAATCCGTCCCTCTACCGTCTCAACCTTCGTCCCATCTCAACGTTGGTGGACCCGGGGCACTTACTCGACAACGCGTTCTCCCAGACGGCAAGGACAAGTGGATTCCAGAGCCGCAGATTGGCGAGAAGCGAGATGCAAAACGTGTACGAGGCTGGATCTGGCCGCATGACGCTTGGCACCGCCGGGAAGGAGGTGGCGCGCCGCGCTCAAGGGCAGCGGTGCAGGTGAAGCAGAAGAAGTGGCATAAATAGAGTGCTACGACCTGGTTATCTATCTAGGTTATAGGTTGTCTCTTTATAGATATTTGCCTGTATTTTTTTTAGTCTTAGCAACTAATGTAATGCCTGATGATTGTCGTTAAGGACCCTGTCGGTTGGATAAAGACGGTAAAGTAATTCATGCATAATCGTTCCCTCCAAGGTCCTCGATTTGCGCACTACCTTTGTAAGAAGCCACACAAACCTAGTACCCACCAAGATGGCAAGATGAGCAGTCGATTGCAGTTGTAGGTACCTTGTGGACAGAAGTACCCTGGGGATTATCACCTCCTCCATTCCAATGATTATCAGGAAGTGAGGGCGTACGAGGGTCCGTTATAAACAGGACACACCCCTACGCTGGAAGTTCATTTGGTCACCCCTCAACTTAGAAAGAGATACTATATACTGAGAATGCTACACGACGTCCTCATTATCGGGGCAGGCCCCTGTGGTCTCGCCGTCGCCGCCCGCCTGAAAGAACACACGCCCTCGGCGATCTTCACAGACGAAGAACACCAACGATACCACTGGATCAATAAGCACAAGGGGAGAATGAACCTTGTTAGGTCGCACAAGGGGAAGATCAGACAGCTGGGGGTTAGGGGTTCACCGTTATCTTCCGTGTCCTCGACACGGGATGAAAACACCTCAGAGGAGGACTCGCTATCGTCGTCGTTGCCGTCATCGGTTTCGGACCATGAGTCTGAGACTGAGGCAGGTTCGGATGCAAAGGAGAAGGGCTTGTCCATGCTCGTCCTTGACTCGACGGGTAATCAGTGGATGGAGAAGTGGAATCGGGCGTTCAAGACGCTCGAGATAGAGCAACTTCGGAGTCCAATGTTTTTCCACGTTGATCCGGGTGATCGCGATGGGATGTTGGCGTATACAACAGAGCATGGGCGAGAGAAGGATCTCTGGGAAATCTCAGGCTGTGTGGGGAAGGAGGTGAGCAAGCATAAGAAGAAGAAGATGCAAAAGGCCAAGCAGCGAAATATGAAGGTTATTGGAGATACAGAAATTGATGAAAGGGACCGCAAGGATTATTTCTCGCCGAGTACGGGACTCTTTCGGGATTTCTGTGAGAGTGTGACTGAACGATACGGCCTGGATGCTGCAGGCTTGATCCAGGAGGGCGAAGTTGTGGAGCTAAAGTTTGATTATTTCGATGAGGTTGATCAGGCGGAGAAGGTGTTTATGGTACAGACGAAGAACGGCGATACGTTCTATGCGAGAGCCGTGGTAATGGCTATTGGCCCAGGAGGGAGAAAGATTATGCCTTTTCCTTTGAGCATCGGAGAGTCAGAAGGAGCTTGCCACAGTGGAGAGATCCGAGGGTTCCCGAGCCCCAACGTCAAGAGGAAGATTCAGCAGCGAAGAGAGTCAAATGTGGTGGTTGTTGGAGGGGGCCTGTCCTCTGCTCAGATCGTGGACATGGCAATCCGCAAGGGGGTGACCAAAGTGTGGTTCCTGCTGCGATCTGATTTCAAAGGTGAGCCGACTTTGATCCGCTGGCCCAGCTGAAGCTAACAAATGTAGTCAAACACTTTGATATCACCCTTAGCTGGATGGGCAAGTTCAAAAATTATGAGAAGGCGGTCTTTTGGTCAGCCGACACCGACGAAGAACGCATGGAGATGATCAAGACTGCGCGTAATGGAGGAAGTATCACTCCCCGATACCAAAAGATCCTTCGTGAGCACGCCGCTCGCCGCCGAGTCTCTATACACACCCGGACCGTCATTGTCAATAAAGAGTACTGTCCCGTTGCAAAGACATGGCGCCTTGTAACTGACCCTCCCATCCCTGATCTTCCAGAGATCGATTACATGTACTTCGCGACAGGCATGCACATGGACGTGCGTGAATTACCTTTGCTGCAGCAGATGCACCGTGATTATCCTATAGACACGATCCAAGGTCTACCCTGTCTCACGGATGACCTTATGTGGCAAGCAGACGTGCCTCTGTTTCTCACCGGGCGGCTGGCTGCGCTGCGCCTCGGTCCTGGGGCCCCGAATCTCGAAGGTGCGAGGCTGGGAGCGGAGAGGATTGCGTGGAGTATGGAGGAGGTATTGGGCAATGGTGCATTTGGCAGCGAAGAGACGGATGAACAAGAAGTGGACATGACGAGGGAGTGCTTCTGTGGACTGGGGAACCGATATGCCGGGCTGGCTGAAGGTTCGTAGACTGAAGAAGTCACTCGTTGTAGAGAACTTGCTCGAATACCGAATTGAGATAATTTCCAAGAGGTTATGATTGTTGCCTTTGTGGCACGCGGTTCCTCGGACAGCGTTGCTTGTCAGTATGTGGCAAGGCCGCCTCTGTCATGCACATTCTCGCCTCCCTGCCTTTTCGCCCTTCGTCCCTCTTTAGCAAATCTAAGCCCAAACCCAATGACAGTACATCTAGGGATGATCCCCGATCTCGACTTTTACTTTTAGTGGAACGCGGACTGTGCTGATGACGACCACCCGAGTGACTCACTTTGACTGGCGGTTCTCTTTTCCGGTATGGTAGAGGTAACTCGACCAACAGCCCACCCATACATCGTGGAAGCAAGGGAGGTGCGTGTGCTGAGGGCATAGGGCTCTTATATTGAATCTATGGTGCCAGTATTACGAGCAAGGCCCAAAGTGACGAGAGCTTCGATTTGGAATTGTGGGAGAAGCATACAAGCCTGACGTCCACCATGGCTGAGGTTTGTGCTAGAGTATTGTGCCCAGCTCTAGGCGCAAAGGACGATGGACACTGCTTTGGGCCTAGAAATGGGCACTGCAGATGGGGTGCGTGCGCTTTCAATGTTTCTGAGATTGATGCCTGGTCAGAAACGAGTACGCCTTGGCTGCCTTCCCAGCATGCCTCGAAATCCTCCTGACCACCCTCGCCTTCCCCAAGAGTATCAGAGTCGACAGCGGAGGAGCATCCGCTGGTGCGGAGCGGGGCCGTCTTTTTCGCCCGTGGGTTGGTGTTCACGACCTCACCTGGATCCTGATCTCGACAACCTCCCGGAAATATCCTGACGGTGGACATGGCCAAGATATACATATGGAGCTCACAGCCTCTCGTGAAACTCGTATTATGTATACGTACTCCGTGAGGCTCAGAACTAAGCTATCTTAGACTCTTCTGCGGTTGGGAAGCGAACGTCGCCCCAGCAACACGACCTTTTCCCGTATGCATTCTGTCAGCAGCTTACATTTGCCCATCCAGAAATCGACAATTCTGCCTGGAATATTGAGGTTGTTGGAGGGGTCTTCTGATTTCAGGACACTCTGGTCCTCGCTCAATCTGCTCAGCCTCATCTAGGTTTCCGAACCCCAAGCGTGGGACTGTCGCAGGCTAAGCTCAAGGCATCCAGCCGCTAGCGGAAACATGTGCGCGGCTCGCTTGCATGTGAATAGTATTACCATCCAGCATGTATCAGTTCTGTCGAAGGCGCAAAAAAGAGGCACGGGCACACTCTGATCTGTCTGTTGGGAGCTCAACACATGAACACAGCCCAGCCACAGTTTGGGCGATCCGTGGCGGTGCAAGACCCTTTTCTCTGAATCTCCTGATTCTGATTGGTGAAGGCAAATAATCGCCACACTCACGGTGGCCGAGGCAACTTTGGAGATGAGAGACTCAACCAAGTCACAGAATAAGGTAGAATAGAGAGCGAAGAAGATAACGTCATTCTCAAGCTCTTTTCACTTTCCTGCTCCGCATGATGCAAGGTGCGACACTGTTTCCAGAGTCAGCATGGGGGATCTGCGACGGGATCGCTCGCATGAGACGCAGGACTACGGACCAATCAGTCCTCACACAGCATCACCCAAGAAGGATGGATCTGAAATTCTTCACGAGAAATGCGAGGAACTGAAATTATTGGCCAAGACTGTGGTGAAAACCACTCATCAGCAGTGTCACTTGGCGCCTGCGAGCTCGAGACCCTTGCTCAGACAGACGACAAAGCGCGAAAGGTGTCAAGACAAGGACATGGAGGAGCGAGCTGCAGGTTTTGCATCCCTTCGCGC
The DNA here is from genome assembly GCA_000812125.1 of Aspergillus ustus. Classification (NCBI taxonomy): domain Eukaryota; kingdom Fungi; phylum Ascomycota; class Eurotiomycetes; order Eurotiales; family Aspergillaceae; genus Aspergillus; species Aspergillus ustus. Next base: position 1,005,151 of record JOMC01000025.1, read on the forward strand.
CAACCTTCAAGTCTCCAAGAGGGGCTTTCATCGCCCCAGCGCTTAGAGAAACGTACAAAGGTGTTTCAGCCAATACTTTGCCCGAAGGAGAAGCTGCTTGCCGCCTAGTGTTTGTTGGGACCTGAAAAGGGGACACACTCTCTTTGGCAGCCTCCTGCCAAGGTGGGCTTAAGCCATTCTCTTGTCGCAATAATAGTTGGCCTGGCGAATCAAAATAATCTAATTAAGGGGTGAATTAAAGCACAAAAGAAGTCAAATTCGTCCTTTGTTACTATCTGCCTCGTCATAGGTACCTGCACAGCCCCAGCGCGATTTGCCTCTCCACCCAGTAAATGCTAGATATAACAACTCTGCTCTCTCAGTATGATTCTGCTGATGCGACTACGGAGTAACTACACCATATTATAGACTATTTTGGCTCTGGCAGTCTGCCTGTTCGCATCATGGCGAATCTGAACAACGACCCTGACCATTTTGCGGGCTCATCACAACCTCAACCAACTTTCAATATTCAAGTCCACTCAGACCAGAGCTCTCCATCTTCACCCGGGCAAACAGGCACATTGGGCCTCACGCCGTCCTTTGCAGATCGGCTAGCAGTAAGCCATGATCTACCCCGTACATCACATTCTCTCGACGGAGACACTCTTCGCCCTCGCGCCGATTCCACCGTTTCCTCCAGCAGTGCAGCAACAGTCGCCAACTCGGAAGCGCCGTCAAGGTTAGAAACAGTCAAGGACAAAATCTTCCACACCGACCTCTCAAATCTCGATGATGTACCACTATCTGAAGCTCTCAACCCAGATCCTCACAATCTCCAAGATTTCGACGTGCTAGACAACAGGTTCCCCTATTCACCGGGACAGTTGAATAAGATGTTGAACCCGAAATCTTTGGCTGCTTACCATGCACTAGGAGGTGTATCTGGGTTGGGGAAAGCTCTACGGACTGATTTGAAATCTGGCTTATCTAGCGATGAGAGGCGGTTGGAGGGCAAGCTTGAGTATAACACTCGGACCTCGTCCTTGCATTTTATCGAGACACCAAGCAGCACAGAAAACATAGATACACCATTTTATGACCGGATACGGATATTCAGCCAGAATAGGCTGCCGGCACGAAAGACAACTGGTTTTCTGAAGCTACTGTGGATGGCCTACAATGATAAGATTATCATCTTACTGACTATTGCCGCCATTATATCCCTTTCTCTGGGTATCTATGAGACTGTCGACGAGGGACATGGAGTGGATTGGATCGAAGGAGTCGCCATTGTCGTTGCTATTGCCATTGTAACGCTTGTGACGGCTTTGAATGATTGGCAGAAAGAGCGCCAGTTTGCGAAATTGAACAAGAGGGTAAGTCGCTTTTCCAAACATAAGCTTGAGTCGTGCTAATTGAGCAGAATAACGACCGCGAAGTCAAAGCTGTTCGCTCTGGCAAGGTGGTGATGATCTCAATCTTTGATATCACTGTGGGAGATGTCCTTCATCTTGAACCTGGGGACTCAGTTCCTGCCGATGGCGTTCTGATCTCCGGGCATGGAATCAAGTGCGACGAATCGTCTGCTACTGGAGAATCAGACCAGATGAAGAAAATGGATGGATTTGAAGTATCACGTCAGATTGCAGATGGCACGGCTACCAAGAAGCTTGACCCGTTTATGATCTCTGGCAGCAAAGTCCTTGAAGGTGTTGGCACATATCTCGTGACCAGTGTTGGAAAGTTCTCTACCTACGGCCGCATCTTGATGTCGCTACAGGAATCGAATGATCCCACTCCTCTTCAGGTCAAGCTCGGAAGACTTGCAAACTGGATTGGATGGCTTGGTTCAAGGTGAGATCACCCGGAAAGTGCGGTGACGCGATCATGTTTACTGATTCTTCTAGTGCTGCTATTATCCTATTCTTTGCCCTACTCTTTCGCTTCATCGCCAACCTGTCCAGCAACCCAGGCAGCTCGGCTGCCAAAGGCAAAGAATTCGTTGATATCCTTATTGTCGCTGTAACAGTGATTGTTGTTGCAATTCCTGGTAAGCAATGATTTATTTCTCCTCATTTGTATCTTCCCTAACATTAGCAGAGGGCCTTCCGCTGGCCGTCACTTTGGCGCTCGCCTTTGCTACGACGCGCATGGTTAAAGAGAACAATCTGGTCCGTGTCCTACGGGCATGTGAAACTATGGGCAATGCGACGGTAATTTGCTCTGATAAAACGGGTACTCTGACCCAAAATAATATGACTGTTGTTGCTGGAACCCTGGGTTCCAAGTGCTTCAACCATAATCACGGGGAAGAGTCCACTTCCACGTTAGCTGCAGAGCTCTTCAAGACATGTCCTCATGAAGCCCGTGATCTGCTTGTGAAGAGCATTGCTCTTAACTCAACAGCGTTTGAGGAAGAAAAGGATGGTTTAAAAGAGTTTATTGGCAGCAAGACAGAAGTTGCACTCTTACAGTTGGCCCGGGACTATCTTGGAATGGACGTTACCGCTGAGCGTGCATCTGCAACAATTGTCCAGCTGGTCCCGTTCGATTCTGCTCGCAAGTGCATGGGCGTTGTTTACCATGTCGCTGAAGGGCAATACCGCCTCCTTGTCAAGGGTGCTGCTGAAATTATGGTTGATAAGTGCTTTACAAAGGTGCACACAGACTCAGGCAGCCTACGCATTGCTATGGCGAATAACGAAGATAAGCAGCAGATCCTCGACATCATCGAGGCATATGCAAAGAAATCTCTGCGCACGATTGGATTGGTCTACAAGGACTTTTCCACTCCTACCTGGCCTCCAGTCGAGTCTGCACGCATGCAGGATGACCCGGAGGCTGCAGACTTTAAGGGCATTTTTCGGGAAATGACATGGCTTGGGATCATGGGTATTCAAGACCCGCTTCGGCCTGAGGTCCCTGCCGCTATTGAAAAGTGCCATAGCGCCGGTGTTCAGGTCAAGATGGTGACTGGTGATAATATCAGCACAGCTACTGCCATTGCTGAGTCCTGCGGTATTATGACCGAGGATGGTATTGTCATGGAAGGTCCCAAGTTCCGTCAGCTTTCCGAGGAAGCTATGGATAAAGTGATCCCAAATCTGCAAGTCCTTGCTCGCTCATCTCCCGAAGATAAGCGTATCCTGGTGGCTCGGCTGAAGAAGCTAGGCGAAACCGTGGCAGTGACTGGCGACGGTACTAATGATGGACCAGCCTTGAAGACCGCTGATGTGGGCTTCTCAATGGGCATTGCTGGTACCGAGGTTGCAAAGGAAGCGAGCTCGATTATCCTCCTTGACGACAACTTCAAGTCGATTGTAACAGCGATTGCCTGGGGACGCGCGGTCAATGATGCCGTTGCGAAGTTCCTTCAGTTCCAGATCACTGTTAACATCACAGCCGTTGTTCTCACATTTGTTTCTTCCCTCTACAGCTCTGATAACCAAAGTGTTCTTACCGCTGTGCAGCTCCTCTGGGTGAACCTGATCATGGACACTTTTGCTGCTCTCGCGCTGGCAACCGATGCACCCACTGAGAAGATTCTCAACAGGAAGCCTGTTCCCAAGAGCGCTTCGCTGTTTACCGTGACCATGTGGAAGATGATCCTTGGTCAAGCTATCTACCAACTCGCCATCACTTTTATGCTTTTCTTTGCCGGTGACCGTATCTTGGCAGGCCACCTCGATGCCAAGCCAGACGTCGCCCAGGAGCAACTCAACACCATTGTCTTCAACTGCTTCGTGTGGATGCAAATCTTCAACGAATTCAAGTGAGTACTATTCTCTATATATAGTTAAAATGTACACTAGTTACTAACAAAAAAAATAGCAACCGCCGTCTTGACAATAAGCTCAACATCTTTGAGGGCATGCACCGTAATTACTGGTTCATTGGCATTAACTGCATCATGGTTGGAGGCCAAGTTCTGATTATCTACGTTGGCGGCGCTGCCTTTAGTGTCACCGAGATTACTGGCATGCAATGGGGTGTCTGTATTGCGTTGGCTATTGGATGTCTGCCTTGGGCAGTGGTTCTTCGCCTCATCCCCGACGGGCCTGTTGGAATCGTTCTTGGTGCTGTCACAACCTCTATTTGGCTCATCATGAAGCCAATTGGCCGCGTGTTTGCTGCAATTGGACGACCCGTCAAGCGGCTGATTCGTAAACGCAAGAACAAGGACAACGAGGCTGAAGACTCCGAGGCAAAGTCTCTGGACGAATACAGCAGTGAAGAGGGTATCTCTGACGAAGAACAGCGACCTAGTGTGCCCCAAGTTATGATTACGACTCCCGACGACACCTATACCAGATGATACGCCTACCATAAACCATAAACGTTTGGGATTTTCCTTCTTGACTCCGTTGTCTTTCTTTTCTTACTCTTAACCTGTACCATATCCTTGCACAAGCGCGGCGTTCTCATTGCATTTCTGGTGGGTGCGTTATTCTCTCTGGTGCTGGAGCTGGAGGGATCTTTTGTGCATTTAGCGGCTTAAACTAGGGCTGGCAGCAGTGATCTTTAGAGCTCAGATTCAATACTTTTCAATCTTATTGGAATTATCTCGAACTATAAATAGTTGTTGCCTTAGGCGTCAAGGCAGAAGGCCATATCCTCGCTAAAAAAGAGACAACATTTAAATTGTTGGGATGTAAATCATTGTAGTATCCTAATGCCGGTCTCTTGATTTGGATTTAGTACAATGAGAGCAAAGCAAGGGGGTTTGTTCGTGGAGAGCTACTCTAATCTGGGTGCCTTCCCCGCGTGGGCAACTGAGCCACCATCTGCCACCAAAAGATGACGAGCCAACTTGACCCAAACCAACACTTCCCACTCACCCCAGCTCTAAACACCACCACAGCACACACTACCCGCTCTCCTTCTCCGGAATTATCACCACGAACTCAATTCGATCCCTCTCACACCAGATAAATACGGCATCATGTCCGCCATCAACTACCGTACCATAAACATCGACGCCCTCGACCCCGACAGCCCACAGAACTTCCCCATCGAGACGCTGCTCCCCGCAACCCTTCCACCACCAAGTACCTCTAGCGGCGCTGCAAACACCGCTACACAGGTCCGGCAGCTTCTGCGCTCCGGCGATGCAGTCGGTGCCCTGCGCTATGTGCTTGAGACCGCTCCGTTAGGTGGGGACGAGGGTGCGAAGCAGGTGCATCTTGCGACGGTTATCGACGTGCTGCAAGGAATTAGACAGGGGGAGATGGGGCGGGTACTTGCCGGCGTCCTTGAGGGAGAGGGCGGGGTTGAGCGAGGCGATTGCTTGATGAAGTACCTGTATGGTTTGCTTCTTTTCGCCTGCGGGGTTATGTTTGGTTTCGTGGATGATGCTAATGTGCTGAATAGGTACAAGGGGATGGCGGCCGGAGGCCCAAGCAGTGGTGCTCAGAGCCCGCGGAAGTCAGTGTCGCCGCAGAGTACGGGATTCTCACAGATTCAGGCCCGAAACCTTGGTGAGGGCGGCGGTGGACAGCAGATGAGTGTGCTATTGAACTGGCATGAGAAATTGGTCGAGTTAACGGGGACGGGGTCCATTGTGCGTGTTATGACGGATCGGAGGACTGTTTAAGTTTTTTTTGTTTTACATATTTGGACTTATTGTACAGGACACGATCATGGTCTGAAATCACCACCACCCAATATATCTTTGAGATTCACCTGCCCACTCCCTCTCGCCAACGGCTGCGCCTGTCCCTCGCCTTCCTTCCACCCAATCATGTATATCAACCGGAACGTCGCTGGAATCCCGCGACTGTCTTCTTCCTTGTGCAGTTGCCGATAGATAGCTTCATTAGCCAGCAGTACATCCCTCGAGATGGGCCCAGCCTCCCTCTGCATGATCGCGTTGTTCTCCCCCATAGCCTGCAAGTCTGCCATGAGCGCAAACGTATCCGGATACTCGACGACAATATCCTCCACGTCGACAGTGAGCATCTTGAACCCAGCCTTTGTTAGTAGCCCGCCTACATCTCTGACATCGGCGAGCGGGCTAACATGAGGCGAGACGCCACCTCTCCGCTCTAGATCTGCAAGCTGCAACGACGTTCGCAACTCAAACAACGTATCCCCTCCAAACATAGCCGCAATAAATGGACAATCCGGCTTGAGGATCGAGTTAACCTGCGCTAATAGACTCGGAAGGTCGTTGATCCAGTGTATCGACAAGGAGGAGAGAACGGCATCGAATGTATTCGGCTGGTAGGGAAGAGATTCGAGATCCGGAATCACTTCGCGGAATATAGAGAGATCGCGATTGAAGGGGAGATCTGCATCACGGTTTAGAAGGGCGGGGGATGTTTCGACGCATGTGAGGGTTCCGATTCGGTCGGAGAGGGCCGTTGCGTCGCCCGTCTCCGCGCCAGTGTCTGGATCTAGGGTGGGGATTGGCGTTGTGAGTGCGCGCGCAATGTTGCAGTTGTTTGCACCGAGGTCCAGGACGTTGGGGAAGGTGCGTTTGATATCCTTGTTTCCAAGTCATTAGCTTCTATATCAGACATAATCAGGTCGGTAGATGGGAAGTACAAGGAGTCGTTCGCACAGGCGCATGGCCACCTCATCCTTTAGGTAGTCGACTTTTCGGCTTTCTTCGACATTCTGTGCTGCGCGGTCTTTTTGTATGTGCTTTGTCTTTCGGTTGAAGATTTCAAGGACGGGGTTTCCGGGTGTTTGGCTGGCGTAGGTGCGGCGGGCTGGGGCCAACGAGGAGCGGAGGAGTGGGCGGACTGGCCGGAGAGCGGACATTGTATCTTTGAAATTATCAAGAGGTGGGTAGGGAACTAATGTATCTAAATGGGTTCAATTGGAATTCGGCATTTGTGGTTAAATAGTTGCTAAAGTGACGTCGGGGAAATATTCTGCGGGCGATACTAGTAAGGAGCTTCTTGATTTTCCAAACAGCTCCGCCTCCACCTCAACGACGAGGCAGGGGTACGTCTCACTTCAATGCTTCCATATTACTCCCCTATACTAATATAAAGTAGCAATAATGTCTCGCCCTTTTCCCTACGCGTACATCTCTTGCCCCTGCGCAGAAATCTCCGTGGCCGACCCGGCCAGAAAGCGGAGATCGAGAGAGTCGCCGCAAAAGGCCAGCCCAGTGAAACCGCGCCCACAGCCCCAAATAGACGACGAGGAGGACGAGCAAACCTTTGATCCGCGAGCCTCCCGGTCCAATTTCTCTCTATACCCTCCGGAACAGCTGCTTTATTGCGAAGACTGCCACCAAATCAAGTGCCCGCGATGCATCACAGAGGAGATACTATGCTGGTATTGTCCGAATTGCTTGTTCGAGACGCCGAGTAGTATGGTCCGGAGTGAGGGAAATCGGTATGTTATGCTCAAAGCTTAGGATGAATTGTGGTCTGACATTTTAGGTGCGCGCGGAATTGCTTCAATTGTCCAGCCTGTACCGCGCCGCTATCGGTCACAACTCTCGAGAATAGGGGCGGAGACCAGTCCGGCCCCTGGGTCTTGTCATGCGGATACTGCATGTGGACGACGTTAGATGTCGGCATCAAGTTTGACAAGCCTACCAATATCCGCGCACAATTGACCAAAATGACAACTGAACCCTCAACCCCGGCCACTCGCACACGGCAAATGTCCAAGACATTCGGCGATCTCAAGTCTCCGTTGTCTATGTACTCGTCAATAGACGACCAATTACCGCCGGCAGACGGGGGTAGGCCAGATAATGAGGATGCTCCTTCAGATACGAGCATACCACGCACTCGCGACGCCCGGTTCGCCGCTCTTAAGGCCTTCTACAAGGGCCAGATCGCGGCAACCACAAGCACTGGCGTCGACCCAGGAGACTTCGGAGCTGCATTCTCCTCACCAAACACTCTCCATCGCATCATGTCTATCTATACCGCAACCCGTATGACGGCTCTCTACGGTAGTGGCAATAAAAAGGCTAGAAACAGGCCTCCAGTGATGAGGGAAGCCGTCTCCCCAAATGAAGGCCTGGCCATTCCTAATCCCGACTCTGAAAGTACCATTATCAAGCGCATGGCTTCTGACGACTGTGGCTGGGATGGTTTGGCGTCCATTGAACAGCGCGCATTTCAATCTCCCGACACACGCTTCGTTGAAGACCTCCTTCCCCTCCCATCACTGCTCAGAACGAAGCGCTCAAAACGATGTAAATCGTGCAAGCACATCTTGGTCAAACCTGAGTTCAAGCCCTCGTCAACACGGTACCGTATCCGTCTCATTGCACTCAGTTATATTCCGCTAGCGACAATGCGGCCTCTCATTCTCCCTCCCACTACATCGACATCTCTACCTTCGCTCTCAACCGCAGCAGCACCAAACCTAGACGCTCTTACCCCGCAAAAGCCCATTCAGCTTCTCCTAACGCTAAAGAACCACATGTTCGACCCTGTCCGGATTACCTTGGCTACACCATCTGTTACGCCGGGCCGCGTGGCCTCCAAGGTCACAATCCTTTGCCCGCAATTCGATATCGGTGCGAATAGCGATGTCTGGGATGAGGCACTGCAGAGCGCTACGGCACCAGATCGCTCCTCACGTACGTCGCCCTACGAAAAAGTTGCAGAGGCGGGTAAGGTCTGGGATAAGGGGAGAAACTGGACCACCGTTGTTCTCGAAGTGGTGCCCGGGTCGTTGCCTGGTATTAAACTTGGAAAGGGCGCTAGCGGTAGTGATGATGAAGTCGGCGACGACGACGATGCAAACGAGGTTACCCTTGACTGGAGCGGAAAGAGCCAAGATCCCGGACAGCAACTCCAACCCGACGAGGATGTCCTTGAGATTCCGGTGTTTGCGCGCATGGAATGGAACTCGGATAGCCAGATTGAGTCGGAGGAAGGGATTGGCAGCGGGAAAGGGTTGGGAGGTGATTCGGTGAAGAGGGAGCTGGCGTATTGGATGGTACTGGGGGTCGGGAGGATTGAGTCTTGAGACATATCAGACCCTACTCCGTATTTTGCTAGCCGCCATTATGAATTATACCCTTTTTTCGAGTTGTCCATATGCCGTTGGTGCAAGATTACTACTACTCTACAGTCTACTGGCAGGAGGTGAAATGAAAAATTTTGGGTAATTTTTTATCTTTCAACCACGCCGAACAAAAGAGAACAGCCCGGGCCAAAACCGATCATGAGTGTAATTATCACATCACATCACATCCCTTTCCATCCTCGAGCAGGAGACAAAAAAAAGGAGATCCTTGGAGAGGAAAAACGAAGCTGAGACACACGACATGGACCATCTCACACGTCACCTCCTCCTTATCCCCTTTCTATCCCTTGTGGAAAGAAATTTAAAACTCAGCAGCACCACCCTGGGGGAACTCAAAGACCACAGAACGACCAGTCAGACGACGGTAGACCTCACCGTAGGCATCGAGTCTGTGGTCAACACCACCACGCTCCTTCTCGTCGAGGATAACCTTGAGGGTCTTGCTGCCGTCCTCCTTGGTGCGGGTGCGCTTGCCGACGATCTCGACAGGGTAGACGAGGTCGTCAAGGATGGCGTCGTGGACGGCCGTGAGGGTGCGGGAACGGGGGCGCTTCTGCTTCTGGTTGGTGCGAGAGTTGACGGAGCGCTTGGGGCGGGGGAGGATGCGGCGCTGAGCAACGAAGAGGACGTGGCGGTCGGAGAACTTCTTCTCGAGTTCACGGGTCAGACTGCGTAGTTGTTAGTTCCAACTCTCTGTCTGTCTGGGCTGTACGCCGGCTGGTGGTGTACGGGCAGTGGAAGGGATGAATTGGTGTAGAACGGGCTGAGCATACCGCTGCTGGATCTTGTGGAAGCCCTGGAGGAGAGGGACGGGGACGAAGACAATGACAGCCTTCTTGCCGTGGCCGACTTCGACCTGAAATTGAAGATATGTTAGCACTCGTGTGTAAAATAACAGTGAAAATGCTCAAGCCAATGCTCCACGACATTGGCAACGCAGTCCATCACGTTCCCGTACGAATTAAGCCGATAGATATTCCTCGCAATCACGAATTCATCCATTTTGACATTCCGATATAAAATTCCCACAAAACTCCGTCCCGCTCTCCAAAATCCGAATACACAAAATCCGAAAAGATATAGGAGTCGAAAATCCGCTTACCTCACGAGCAGACACGAACTGCAGAGGGCGGAGGGTAGCCTTCAGGTCCTGTGTGTTGCTCTCCAAGTCGTAGAGAGCACCCGCGATCGCGGTCTCCAGCTCGGAGGGGTTCTGCCTCGACGGCGAGTTGTGGGCGATCTTGTTGATGGCAGCCATTTTGAAGGGAGTGTAGGCAGACAGGGAGATCTGACTGTGCTGCTGCTGGGGGTGCTGCCCTTAAAGGTGGTTGCTGGCGGGTTGGTCGACGGAGAGCAAGTCAATTCAAATTGCGACTTGTGAGGGCGGAGTTTGCCTGCTGTGGGATCGGAGGCTCGGCCTCGCTTAGCTGGGGTGTTGTCCCCAATCGGGATTAGCGTGTCCCGTGACTCGCGGCGCCCTCTTCTATAGTTCTTCTACTGCAGAAAACCGCGGTGCAGGAAATCACTGTTAAAGCGCGTTCTATTTGCACAATTATCGATACACTGCTATGATAGCCAGGATGGTCCCGCTGAGATAGCCTCGGAGCCGCGAAAACGCCGCAATCGAAAAGAAAACACGCAAATCAATCAAGCTATCATAATAAACGCGGCGGACTGGACACGGTATCTGTAAGAGAGAAAAAAGATGAATTAATAAAACATCATTAACAAGCGCACCCTTCTTTGGCAGTCGCGGCGCCACGATCCCCAAGGTTCACTCTCGAGTCGTCGGTCGACCGGCCGCCTCCAAGTGTCGTCTGGCCGGTGCCAGCGCCAGCGCCTCGCCCACTCTTTAAACTGCTCTCCGGGATCGCATTGGCAATCGCAGTGAAGACATCGGCCACATTCAAGCCTGTCTTAGCACTGGTTTCGTAGAAAAGGAGCCCCTCCTCTTCCGCATACGTCTTAGCCTCTCGTGTTGAAACCTTGCGAGCATCACCAGGTGTGCTATCCTCCTGCTCTTCCTGGTTGTCACCAGCGTCATCTCCCTCTGTACCCGGGGCCCGCTCGGTTTCAGCCTGCGTCTCTCCGCTGCCGTCATTCGTCAAATCCAGCTTATTGCCAACGAGAGCGATCACAATGCCAGGGCTGGCTTGTCGCTGGAGTTCCGCCACCCAGTGCTTGGCCTTGGTCAAAGATGAGGGTTTGGTCACGTCGTAGACAACGAGCGCCGCCTGGGCGTTACGGTAGTACATGGGGGCGAGCGAAGCGAATCGCTCCTGACCGGCCGTATCCCAGATCTCGAACTTGATTGTTCGGGTTGGAAGGGAGCATTTCTGAGTCAAAAAGGCAGCTGATACGGGTCAGTTGCAGCGCTCTCCAGTCAGATAGATTTGCGGGAGATGTGGATATCGTCATCGCTAACCCCCGTAATCTCCTTCGTCGGATGCTTACCTCCAATCGTCGGCTCCTTGTTCTCTTGAAAGTCATTGTTGACGAATCGCAGCACCAAGGAAGACTGTGCGCAACAAATCGTTGAAATTAGCCCAGCCACTTTGCCGGTTACCCTTGTACAACGAAGGAAACGAAAGCGCGAGGCCGATCCGCTTCCCTAGAGGCGAGAAACGTACCTTTCCCACAGCAGCTTCCCCAAGAAGTACCAGCTTGACGCTACTGCTCGGTTTCGGAGTCGAATCAGACATGGCTAAAGCGCCTGACAAGAAGGCAAGGAAGAGAAATCAGGTCGTCTTGCAGATGACGCCAGCAGGAACGGCTGGGTTATCAATGCGAATTGGTGATGGCTGTTCGTAAGGTATAAGGGCAGAAGTAATCCGAGTAGCCTGAAAGCAATAATAAAATAAATCAAGGTAAGCTAGAGCCATTCAACAGCAGGAGGCCTGTGTTCAGTTCGGAGCAGGGGTTGTTTGATAGGCAGCGGACAAATGGTAAGACGCAGAGAAGCACACACCAGTACCAAGAGAGAAAGAGCGGTGGACAAAGAGGCGGGTATGCAGCCTGCGCTCGATGCGAGATGCCTTGCAAACTCGTTCTTGGAAAGCTTGCAGAATTAATTTGGTCCTCAGACGACAGGTCTCCGCCAGATGGTCGGTTGGTTCGAATAGCATTGGCATCCAGTGCAAGTGGTCGTCGTCATGAGGCGGAGACGTCGCTGGGCGGGCAGCTGATGAAACCAACCCTAAACTAGTTTAGCGCTCAGCCAGTCACGGGGAGTCAATGGGTCACCCGCAGTCAGAGCAACTGAATGAACCGTTAAACATGGAAAAATGGTACCTGACTGCCTTGAGGATCTCGGCTCATCTTGTTTGCTTTCAGGGAGCTAGATCTACCAGTTAGGTCTCGCCTCACCTCGTCTTTCAACAGCCGGTGTCCTCCCAAGTCAAGTCAAGTAAAGCACTCGCCATTCTACGAATTCAATGCAAGCACGAACGCACGGTGAAAACCAAAGTCAGAGCGCACATAGCATCCAAAATGTTCGAAGGATGAAATCCGGCTTTGGGCCTCCGCTTAAACCTTTGGCGAGACAGATGCGACTCCCAATGGAAAGCATTGACGGTTGACACCCAACACAGTCCAGTTTGATTGGCGGGTTCCCATCTCGCCAACGCTAGAGTCAGCGCGCCTTTGGGTACCAGCCATGGTATCAGTGTCGACCGCCCCATCAATAGTATCATACGTTTGGACGAATAGCTGTACATCTGGACATGCATCAGCACGCAGCCCGGAGGTATGACGTGCCAAAGGGAGCACAGAAAGCCTCTTGTATAGGCCCGTCGCCTAGTAGGTTCCATACCCTAGCCACGCACGGCATGGGACTCTGCAGCCGCGATAGCTGCCCAAAAAAAGAAGCACAGAACGCTGGATCTCGGCCGGGGTCTGTTAGATACCTTAGGCGCAATTAACTTGACTCAACAGGACTCTGGCAAATTAGAACGGACCTCTTGCCTGTAAACTCCCGGCAGACAATCAAGAATATGCCAATGTTATCAACGGTGACTTGTTGATGTTCTGCCAAGACTTGTTGTCCAAAGGTTATTTGTCGCGTTTGCCCAAAATTATGGAAACAATAAGAGGATGGCTTGCCAACGGCGCACTGCTATCATTTGCAAGTAATCAACTTATAGTGTACAGAACTTCCACACCACAAAAGTACCACACTCGCAAACAAAGGAAATCTAGAGGGTAAAAAGCAAAATAGCGGGAAACTAAACAACATTTCGGCCGCGAGGCCACAAATCTAAATCTGTTGGTATCAACCCATGCATCCCAGAATATCAAACCCATTCCTGTCTATCCCAAGCGCCAGTACAAAGGAAATAGAAACACCCATGCGTTAAAAAATATCCACAAGATATCACAGCACTTTTGGTTGCAAACTGATCATGGCCTGAACTGGTTCGTGTCGGTGAAAGAGTTAAGTGATTAAATGTTGTAACCAGGGAAATAGTTCGCAAAATCCCTAGTATAGTCGAAGAGTATGGTCGTGTCAATCGATAAAGTGTCGAATGTAAATCTCCACTTGGAGAATGGCAGGATTAAAGGTGTCTATGGAAGGCGAAACGAATAGCGGCCGATCATGAAGATGGTGTTACAAGGAGCTGCAAGGCAAAGTTAGTAATGAAACGAGCGCGGAACCTGCGAGGGCCACTTACCAAAAAAAAAAAAAAAAAGATCGACTTCATAACGGAGACACGTCAAGCTCCAGGGGCCATGGCGCCATTGAACAAAACCACAAAACGAATTTTCACACGGAAAAGAGAAAACCGCCGTCTGATATGGCTGACACATGTTTTACAAGCTCAAGCCTCTATTTTGGCGGTGGTGGTGGTGCGCCAGGTTTCTTGACTCCTGTTGTGTCGTAGGCTCCACGTCCCATGTTGCAAGCTGAAAGGTCTCGGAGAATCATAGTAGATGCTGCGCGCAAAACCATCGTCAGACCCAGAGCTCCAAACGTAGAAGAAGTGAATCGGAGAGCAAGCGAAGTGGGATAAAGTAGTGCGCGGTGAGGGCAAGCAGCAATTCGAAATGGGGATGACTCACTCTTCAAATATAGCTAGGACTAGCTTTTCCAATAAATTCAATAATATTCCAGAAAACGCAAAGGCACCCAGTGGCTGTTGGTCTGGTCTGTGTTGGACGGCGGAACGAATACGTCGACTAGTGAGGTATCCAAGAATTCCAGTGTTGCAGCTGCAGGTGAGATCCGATCCTTAAAAATGCCCACAGCCCCGAATCTAAGGCAGGGTGACGCAGTGACGACGCAGAACAAGCCGGTAGGGCAGGAATGCGACACCAAAGTACCAGGTACTTGACAAAACGCGCAAGATTGGAGGGCGAGTCCGTTTGTTTTGAGGCCTTGTTTCTAGAGCTTTGCGCAGTGTAGTGCTAGTTCCAGGTAGAATCCTTGAAGACGTTGGTGACCTTGCTCGCGGTATAAGATTCGGCAGAAGGTGTGTAATTATAACGGTCTCGCAATCGAAGCGCGCACGGGTCTAATGCAGCAAGGAGAGTGGAAGGAAGGGAGTGCCACGGAAGCAGTCCGTCTGGTCCGGCGAAATGATAACCTTGACTGGAGATAGGAGGACTCAAGGGAGGACGGTAGGTCGCGGAACGGAGGGGCCTGACGAGGGAATGGCCGAGGAGAAGAGACGGAGGAGAAAGGACAGGGTGAGGTCGCCGTCAAGGAATGGATAGTTGAGGAATTTCAAGAAGCTAGACGTCGAAGGGGGAGCTCAGCGTTGATATATAACTGCCTAGGGACTTTAAGGATGGTCTAGAGGAAATACTAATTTAACAAAAAAAAATAAGAGACAGAGGAAAAGGTAAGGCCCAAAACTTACAAAAAAATACAGGCACAAGGGAAAAAAAAAAAAAGGACCAAGAAAACAACAGTTTAAGGGGAAAAAGAAAATAAATGACAGAAAAAGGAAAAATAGAATATTCGGACGACTACATAATAATATAATATATGAATCGTCATAAATATTACATGGAACAGAGCTAAAACTCCCCCAGTGACGACCAAACAAAAGAGGTCGAGCCAAATAAATCGTACTGCGGCTCTCCCGTCCCGATGGAAAGGAACGCGAAAGCTGTGGGTTGCAGCGATCCATCCAGTTTCCTTTGCCCCTTTCTTCCCTTTTTGCCTGTTACTAGTAGTAGGGGGCCAGTTCCCCCAACGTCTGCGTTTGATACCTGCCCATTTCAGGGAACGGAGGTATTTTACCTTCCCGCAGCCGCACACCCCTTCGGATATCCCTTTGCTCAATTCTTTGTCCAGAGGCGGCCTAGTCGTTGATCATGTTTCGGCAAAGAGTTGGTTCTATTGGGTTTTCCCAAGACAGCCAATGGGTTGCCCAAACTCGTCCGTCGGGGCTGTGACAAAGCGCTCGTGAAGAAGCGTTTGCTGGAAACGTCGCTCAAGTCAGATAACGGAAAGACCTCGGCGCACCTTGACTGCTCCCTAAAAATAAAACCGAGACGATGAATAATACGCACCGCAAAGAGCCAACAGGGGGTCAGAAACATCAAGTCATCACCTTCTCATCATCCCGTCGGGCCCAGCCACCAGCTCTGAAAAAGGCTGAACTTGAACATGAAACTGATCTGGAAAAAGAACGAAAGGAAGGAAAGCAAATTAGAGCTCTCCACTCTAGACCCATCAGGTAAATCAGAGCTAGGAACCGATTTCTCGGACCAGACGGGCTGCAGCAAAGAGGGTCATGGATTATTGGGGAAGACGCAGCCCGCTACAGGACCGCGGATGGATCCGAACCCAGTGATTGCATTCTCCATTCTTCCTTCCAATGGATCCGCTAGGGCTTGTTTGGCTTTAATCACTATTCCTCGCGTGGTTATGAGAGTCCAGAGACGCATCTCGGCTTTTCTCTTTGAGCCCTCAAAAAGACTCAAGAGTCAGGGGCCCTCGGACAGGCAACGATCCTCCGAGAGTAAACGAGCCCTATACTCCGTACCATTCATCTCTTTCAACTTCTTCCAACCAGACGGTTGGATCAGACTAAATCACCATCCAATTTTCAAGACAAAACTTCTATTGGTGGTGCACCTCCAAATCCTTGTAGCCTCACAGGCAGGAACATTTTGTGATCATGGTCGAGCCGAAGGCACATGTGAGTTCGATGGCAGCCTAGAAATCTTCCATACATGATACATGAATTCCAGAATATGCCTCTTCGATGTTCTGGCCCACGACCCTGAGGATGTGCAACGCCATATATGAACTGACATCATCCGAGTGGCAGCCGCAGCGCAGATTATTGGGGTTGCAGGAGACCAGGAAGGGATTGCACCGCGGGTTAGTTGGAGGGCAACTCCGTGCGGAGGACTATGTGAGCCAGATCGCTCGCTCTCTTTGAAGTCGCCTTTTCCACCCGTGGAAATCTTCCTAGATTTGACTCATGTCAGACGGGCAGGTTTCTGTCACTTTCCGTCAGATGGGTCATTGGTATACATCGATTCGCCGAACGGTATCGCCAGCGAGGAAAAAGAAAACATTGCAGAGATCACAGATAAAGTTTTGTGATTTTCGCACTTTTCGCATCGCTTCTTTGCTTTGTTTCCGGTGCGAACATTTGTTTTGCTCTTGCTAGTCACGGGGGAGAAGCCGCCTGGGCCAAAAGGGGCCTCTTCAACCCTTTGGTGGAATCCTCAATTTGGAAGATTGGGACGGAGGATATCCACCACTTCCCGCTTCCCCCCGTTACAACTTACGTACGCTGGCTTTTGTACCACACCAAAAGAGCAACCCTTCTTCGCTGATTCTAGCGCCTTTCCCTACCGGCTTTTCCCCCCGCAGTGGACTCTCTGCCTGCCTGCCATTTGGCAGGCTGCTTTTCCGCTGTCCCACCAGTCCAGGGCCGATGGATTGCGGATACCTTCTGCGCTTTCTGGAAAAGTTTATGTCTTCGTATTGCCATCGAGCTCTCTGGGAGATGCCGAAGTAAGAGGTGCTATTCCTTCTGCTGCATTTGAGCAAGGGTAAGGCTGCCTTACTCTGATCCTTCAGCTTCATTCCTAACGGAGACGACCAGACTGTATGGATCCGACCGTCAAAGCCTACGAGAGGTAACCGACCGGTGACGCAGGATGAGATCCCCAGCTCGATCCTAGCAAGAGCCACGCGGGCAGCGGGCCCGCGGTCCATCTTCGGCTCATACGACTGTCGGCTAGAAGCACATGTCTCGGGAGTTTTACAATTTTCTGGGTTTTCTCGTTCGTGGCCTCGTGTCTCTTGTGCGGGCGATGACTTGGCCTTACCGGATTGGCTGCATGTCCGCGTGTTTCATCCCCCGTGGTTGCAGCCGACTCGGAAGCTTCAGAAGTTCAGAGACTGGCATTAATAACTTTTCGGCTCTTTGACGGAATTGTGCGACGCTCAAAAAAACCGATCATTTTGCGATGACTCTGGGGTTGGGGTCTCTAGCGGGGATCATGCGAGGTTACCGTTGAGTCGCGGCCCGAAATTATGGGTTCTTAGCCATCCTGCATCAATCATAGTAGTATGGAGTGCGAGATTTATCCCATCGGTTGGGCGATATGATCTTCCCCTGATCCCTCCAGACACAGGGCCTTTCTCGTTGTGCAGGATGAAAATATCCCACAAACTGTTTAGAGTACTCTGTACTTCGGTACATATTCACCACTCCCGGCTTTGCATTTGTTCCTGCATTGGCTTCTGCATTAATTGAACTAGGTACAGCAAGCATTACCTAGCTAGGCGCTCGAGAAGTCGATCATCGCGAGCCAGCTGCAGCCCAGCGGGGTCCAGCTTCCAGAACGATTCTAGAAGCCCACGCGGGCTTGAATTTTGTACCATGGTTCACCAGCGCCGACCGTTGATGATTCCACAATTCAGCTTTATCCTCAAGCCATATAGACCATCACATTTGAAGAGGATTCACATTCTCCACAACTGGTTGGATTTTGCTGCAACGTACCAATTATTTTGCGTCCATTCTCTCATCGACGGGATGAAACTGCGCCAGGACGTTTCGGGATATAGTGTCGGACTTTGAAAACCGGACTTGAAAAATTGACGGACCAGCGGAGAACGATCCGGTTACCAATACAGCTAGAATGCCACTAGAAACAAAAGAACGGCGGTCCAGGTCCAGGAACCGTTGGGCCCAAATTCTGGCCAGGAGGTTGGCAGGGAGACGATTCCGGGAGGCCCACATCTACCATTCCGGGACTAGTAGCCTGCAGGCAGATCGCCCTCTTTTTGCAATTGTGAATTGAAGAGGAGATCATCATCTTCCTGGAAGGTTATCAAGTGCTCCGATTCGTGCTCATTAGCACATCACAATGATGGGTCTCTTGTCCGTTCTTCCCAACAAAGGAAGATTGATTGCCCACAGAGTATATCTTCTCCTTCAACCGAGAAGACGGGACAAAGAAATCTCCAATTGAGAATTGTCACTAGTCGAGAGAAATTGAAAGGAAGGACGCCGGACCGCAACTTATGGCTCGGAGGAGCTCATTACGCACATGGAGGGCAATTCGAATGGATATTTGATAGGTAACATTGGACTGGCAACCGCCAATTTGCTTCAAGACAACCCAGCTCCTGATTCAGTATCCTTTGATCTCAAATTTTGAGGATGTCTCACTCGGCAAAGATTTGGTATCGGCTGCTTGCATTGGTCTCAGGTCGTGGATGTCTCTTGACCTTTGTCATAGCAACTTAAAAGGGCTGAGACTGGATGACAGATCTTTCGCCTAGGCCTCGCATGACAACAGGGGTCTGGTCGCTCTTCTGCATGAGCTCGGATATCAGGCCATCTCGAGTGGTGTTCGCATGCTTCGGAGCTAGCGCTCGGGGACGGTACTTGCTTGTAGCCTTGTGCTCCGATCGATGCGCTTAGGCGCCTGTATGACTTTACTTGCATGCAGGATGCAGATTTCAAGCAAAGGGGATCTCCCGATCCGTCAGGGAACCAAGCGGGAGGCTGAAGAAGCGAGGGGGTCTGACCGCAGCTGGGTAAGGAATGGGCACAAACCTTGCAGAATTATTGGGGATGGGATATGCAACTCAAGCAGGGGGTTGGAAAAGTGGCTAGTCTAAACCTGTTTGAAACCGGGTTCATCGACTTGCTGAGTGAACATATCACAATTCATCAGACTGGAGTACTCCGTACATACTTCTTAAAACTGATTAGTATAAGTTGTAGATATAATCACGTGCCTCTCAACCACCTGTCACATTGACCAATGAATCTTGACCTATCATGAGGAAATCAGAAGTATCTATGTGCTGTTATCTACCTCCACCTCTTCATCCCGTAGATACGTCTGTTTGTTACAAACCTGGAAGACATTATTAAAATGTTCCAGGTTCCATCACGTCTTCTGACACCTGGAACAACGAGCAGGCAAATCAACTGACCCATACTTGGGGAATCCGGGTTTCGTCCATGTCAAAGTCTTCAGCCTTTTCGTCTTTGCTTTTTCTTTGCAAGAGTCACAGGCGTTTCGCCATCTGCCTGTCTGACTTTCTTCAAGAGAAATAGTAATTCTTAGACCATGCGCCATCTCTCTATTCTGCTTCGCCAGGCCTCGCTCTCGTAATTTCTCACATTTGCTCTTCTCCCCTGATCTCCCGAATCAGCAAACCTGTCAGTCCGCCAGAAAAAGCAACATGTTGCCTCCCACGCAAGTACCCGATATACTGGGACCAGGCTTTTAAGTTATCCGAATTAGCCGCACAATCTCCTCGAAACGGGACAATTCTTCTTGGATCTTCAGCGACGCAGGAAACGTGTCCATCTTTGCGATCTGGCGGCTGAGGCGTCACACATCAGACTCTGTCTCGGATTTTGTTTCCTGCGCCACCTTTGCGCCGATTCAGTGAGCCAGGCTTTTACCCTGGCAGGGGGCTGAGCTCTTGAACACCCCACCTCCCTGGTACTTTGTGCCTTCAATTCGGGAGAATGGTTCTCGGGCCGTATTACTTGAGTTACACCACCACAAGCGTTCTTCGCTTCAGCCGTTGTGTCACTGTGGTACGGAGTATCACCGGGATATTAATGTGCTCATCTCCCGTGCCCAGAGTATGGCTTCTCGAATGCGCGCAGAAGGCAGCCATTACCAGCCCATCCACACAGCACCTTTGCCAGGCACAATCTCACTCATACGGTGGCTGATACCAGTACGAATTGATTGTTTGGATTGGCCCTGTTTGACTGAGACTTGGCGGCTCATTGATGATGAATTGACGGGAAAAGCAAACATGAGCATACTGTACGGAGGATTGAAGACACATTTCCGAGCCGCCTGCTTGGTTGTCTGTTCCGTCAAGTGAGAGGCGGGGAAGCGATTCGCTATTAACCGGACATTTATTGAACTAACCACGATATCTACTCTGTATAGCGAGCACATACTCTGTACAGTTAAGACGGCGACTCTCGATTATACCCCGAAAGGAAAATAAACAAAAACACCTACAAAAATCCAGGAAACTAAAGCTCTTTAGCCGGTCCCACGATTCAGGTAACTCGCGATAATCGTGCAGATACCCCTGATCCTCCGAATCCTGCGTCAGCTCTATTGGCTCACTTTCCGCCCTATTTCCGCCTTAGCCTAGGAAAGCTGCGAAAGACCTGAAAGTACGAATTCCGATACCTAGGTTACCAATTCAGGTATCTACCTTGGTCGTCTTCCAGTTGGTCCTTGGGTTCGCGGTCGCTTCGGCCCGCCTAAACTTTCCCTCAGGTGACTGGCTGCAAATTGAACCAATTCGCGGAACTCCGCTTAGGTACGCGTACCTTGCCACCAAGCAATCCTCAGCTCTCAAAAGATATTTGCGTCAGCGTTGCCAGGTTTGAAAAGTTCCAGGCCTCACCACTCACTACTTGATAAGGGATATGAAAAACGGAGGTGGCGCGCGGTGGCAAACCACCTCCCGGTCAATCCTCTCCAGCGTACCCATTCATCGGGAACCTATCTGCCCCCGGGCTTGATGCTCTGTCGATCACGGTGGAATCTCGAAAACGGAGCGAGCTCCTGGGATCCGCATTGCATTCAAGGGCGCTTGCGGCAGGCGACGGGGATGGAGTGATGGTTCATTTTAGCAAAAGTACGACTATGCATTTCCGCTCTTCTCCTTTGTTTGTTCCTACCGTCGAAATTTTTTGTCGAGGACCTAATTATCGAGTGCTCGGACAGGTAAATTGGCCGAACGCCGCTCGAAATCTCGAGATGAATACTAGTTGTAGCGTTTTGAGTGTACTACGTGTTTTGCCAGTGTTGGAGTTATATTTATGAAAAGGCTTGTCGAGATATACCTTCATTTAAGAGGACACACTGACCCTTCTGGTCTAAAGCCGGCATCCATGAGCCGAGCAACGGCAATTATCTTCTCAAACCCCCAGCCAGCTTAAATCCTTGGGCCCAGTATCAGTTGTACACCGTCGCTGTCCTATCACTCAATGCGACTGAACGCAATTATACGCCATCTCAAACTGTAAGGGATAGTACAATCAGCAGCTGCCTCGAACTGAGGAAGGAACGAAAGTCTTCTCACCTGCTCGTCTGTCTGGCAAACCAGTACCCGCTTCGCGTTTCCCGTCCCCGCCGTGATGTCCACCACCATCTGGCTCTCACTTGGACCCTTGTCGTTTGCTGTTGCATCGATGCTAAATCCAAGGCTGCGGCTCTTTTCAACAACCACCTTCCTTAGCAGCGCGCTTTTCTCGCCAATACCACCGGCAAAGACAATGGCGTCTACCCGGCCATCTAACTTGACGAAATAATTGCCTAGGAACCCCAAAATACGGTCAATGAGAATGTCAAATGCAAGCTTATGCCGGGGGGTTGGAGGGTCCTCTACGCCAATCTGCGAAAAGTCCGTGGTGCCTGTAAGGACTTTCCAGCCTGATTTCTTGTTCAGAATTTCCTCGGCCTATACCCGTGTTATCCCCGAAAGCTATATTGATTGCGTACCGATATTTCAGGACTCACCGTGCTAATATGCATTTCCTTGGTGCTTGCAGGGCTGAGCTTCCCCGCCTCACTGGTATAGTGGAACACGAGCCTGAGGAAACCGGGAATTAGTTTTTGCATAGGAAAGGTGATAGCGCACAGACGAGTCCCAGCTTGGAAGTACTCACGATGGATCAATATCACCGCTGCGGGTAGCACCCGGTAACCCAGCTAGGGGCGTCAATCCCATTCTAGACGAGGAAAGAGGTCAGTTAATGTTATCTGATTCTTCCCCCGATAACGAGAAAGCAAGGGAGGCGGGGGTTCTTCCTACGTGGTATCTATGGATTTCCCCTCCTTGATTGCACACATTGAGGCACCACTGCCGATATGCAGGGCGATCAGGTTGGTCTTGTCGACTGGCTTGTTGAGATACTCTGCAACAGAGCGCAGAATAAACGAGTAGCTGATTCCATGGAAGCCGTATTTTCTGAGCTTATTCGACTTGGCCGTCTCCTGGTCAATGGGATACGTCGTCACGTAAGGGGGCAGCGACCTGTGGAAAGAAGTATCGAAGAACGTAACACTCTGGACGTTGGGAAGCTCTTTCCTACAGAGGCGGACGATTTCCAGAGCGGAAAAGTTGTGTCTGATCTTGTTAGAGACCTTTTGCTAAAGCTGAAGCTCCAGTGAAGGGAAGAAAACGGACTTACAGAGGAGCAAGATCCTCCAGCTGCTCTAGCTGATGATATGTCTCGTTGTTGATCACCACCGGCGATTCTAAGTCACCGCCGTGTACGATGCGATGGCAGATGTATGCTAGATCATCACTGCTCGTAACATCGGAGAGATCGGAGTCCTTGAAGCAGCGGTCGAGGAGTAGCTTGAATGCATCCTGAGGCGCGTTGACAGCCTCCTTGAGCTCCTCCTCCCGCTTCTTCTCGCCTAGCGTATACTTGAACTTTGCTGGCGGTGCAGTAATCCCAGAGACTTGAGCATGCGCAATGACTTTCGGTGTCTTCTCAAATGTGTAGAAGGTGGTCTTGACCGATGAACTACCAGCGTTCACGGAGAGGATCGATTTGCGCGTCATTTTGGGCGGAGGTGGGTTGGTTTTGTTGCGGACTACAACGCTCTTACGGCGGAACAATAGACTATTAATCAAAAGATTTTCTGCTAGTCTGTTCCAGTCTCGCGATAATTATTCCCTGACATTCTCGTCGCCATGCAGGATAAAATGCGTTGCTAGGTGATGTCAGACTGTCAGAGTGACGTAGTGGCTTTTTGATTCCGTCTTTACCGCAGCATCATATATCCACCGTCCATGGTCGCCTTCCCCAGGGGCTGATTCGGGATAACAAAATAGACTGACCCTTTTTTTTTTCCTTTGGCAAATCTACATTCATTGACTTGACTCACCATGCCCGGAGAGATCATCGACCGGCCGAATCCGGCGCCTAAGCCTTCACATCTTCCCGATTCAGTCGACCAGCTGCTAGTAAAATTCGACAGGACGAATCTAGATAGGGATGCGTCTAGTGCCTTGTCCAAATACCGCCGGGCGGCGTCGTATATTGCTGCTGGTTAGCTGTGCTTCAACTTTGATAGATATGGCTTGAGCGTGCTAACGCGTTGTAGCCATGATTTTCCTTCAAGATAATGTTTTGCTTAAGCGAGATATCAAGCCGGAGGACATTAAACCCCGGCTTCTGGGTAAGCCCCTTGGATTTCTTGTCTTAGCAGTCTGCTGATACATACCTAGGCCACTGGGGGACATGCCCAGGACTTATCCTTGTCTACTCCAATCTCAACTACCTAATCAAGCAGAAGAACTTAGACATGCTATATGTTGTTGGCCCCGGCCATGGGGCACCTGCTCTGTTAGCATCGCTGTGGCTGGAGGGTTCGCTGGGCAAGTTCTACCCCGAATACTCCAAGGACAAGGATGGCCTGCACAACCTCATCTCAACATTCAGCACCAGTGCTGGACTGCCAAGGTAGATATAGTCCAAGCATGTTCGAGAGGCGCGCTGATTATCTTAGCCATATCAATGCTGAAACGCCTGGTGCTATCCACGAAGGAGGCGAACTGGGGTATGCTCTCTCGGTTTCCTTTGGCGCGGTGATGGACCGTCCAGATCTCATTGTGACCTGTGTTGTGGGAGACGGGGAAGCTGAAACCGGGCCTACAGCCGCGTAAGTTTCGAACAGTAATAGTTATAGACTTTGCAGTGTTGACTACCGTTAGATCATGGCATGCCATCAAATATATCGACCCTGCTGAATCAGGAGCCGTACTTCCGATTCTGCATTTGAACGGGTTCAAAATCAGCGAGCGAACCATCTTCGGCTGCATGGATAACAAAGAGCTCGTTTGCCTTTTTACAGGTTACGGCTATCAGGTGCGCATTGCGGAGGATGTTGATAACATAGACAATGATTTACACAGCTCGTTTGTGTGGGCGGTAGAGGAAATCCACAAGATCCAGAAAGCGGCGCGCTCGGGGAAGCCTATATTCAAGCCAAGGTGGCCCATGATCATCCTGCGAACGCCAAAGGTATGTATTCATTAATGATCGAGGGCGACATGAAATTGACAAGCTTTGCGTAGGGCTGGTCCGGTCCAGAGGAGCTACACGGTCAATTCATCGAAGGGTCATTCCATTCGCATCAGGTCCCTCTTCCCAATGCGAAGGAGGACGACGAGGAGCGACAGGCTCTGCAAAAATGGCTGTCTTCATATGAGCCCGAAAAACTGTTCACAGATGCTGGCGATGTCATCGATGAGATCAAATCCACTATCCCCTCGGACGGCAAGAAACTGGGTATGCGCCCGGAAGTCTACAGGGGTTATGTAGCCCCAGACCTTCCAGATTGGAGAAAGTTCTGCGTTGATAAAGGAGACCAATTCAGTGCGATGAAAGCCATTGGAAAATTCATCGACCACTTGTTTGTCCAGAACAATCATTCTGTCCGGCTATTCTCCCCAGACGAGCTGGAAAGTAACAAACTGAGCGATGCTTTGCAACACACTGTCAGAAATTTCCAGTGGGATGAATTTTCCAACGCTAAGGGGGGGAGAGTGATTGAGGTCTTGAGCGAGCATTTGTGCCAGGGCTTCATGCAAGGATACACTTTGACGGGGCGAGTGGGTATATTTCCCTCGTACGAAAGCTTCTTGGGCATTGTCCATACAATGATGGTCCAATACGCCAAGTTCGCAAAACTGGTCTGTTCCTCAATACGCTGAAGTTCAGTTCAAATGCGAAGCTAACCTGTCTAGGCCAAGGAAACAACCTGGAGAGGGGATGTCAGCAGCATCAATTATATCGAGACGAGCACCTGGGCCCGACAGGAGCACAATGGATTCAGTCATCAAAATCCCTCGTTTATTGGCGCAGTCCTCAACTTGAAGCCGTACGCCGCCCGGGTGTACTTGCCACCAGACGCCAATACATTTTTGACGACCTTGCACCATTGCTTGAAATCGACGAATTATATCAACCTCATGGTGGGCTCGAAACAACCCACCCCAGTATATCTGAGTCCGGAGGAGGCAGAGACTCACTGCAGAGCGGGTGCTTCTATCTTCAAGTTCTGCAGTACAGAAGATGGGATTCGCCCCGACGTGGTGCTGGTTGGAATCGGTGTAGAGGTAATGTTCGAGGTTGTTGCGGCGGCAGCTCTTCTACACAAGCGCTGCCCCGAACTTCGAGTCAGAGTGGTAAACGTGACAGATCTCTTCGTGCTTGAAAACGAGGGAACTCACCCCCATGCACTCAAGGACGAGGCTTTCGACAACCTGTTCACCGAGGATAGACCCATCCACTTCAATTATCATGGATATGCGAGCGAACTCAAGAGCCTTCTCTTTGGTCGTCCTCGCCTGGACCGGGCGACCATCAATGGCTACGAAGAGGAGGGAAGTACCACGACTCCATTCGACATGATGCTGGTAAACAGGGTGTCGCGCTACCACGTCGCGAAAGCAGCTGTCATGGGAGGGGCGAAGTGGAATGACCGAGTCAAGATTCGACAGCAAGAGTTGACCTCCGAGTTTGATAAAGATATTGTCGACACTCGAAAGTATATCATCGCAAACCGGGAAGGTGAGTTTGATTTCCAATCTTCTTGAACGATCTCAGTTAACACGTTTCTAGATCGTGGTGACACATATGAAATGCCCTCGTTTGACTAGAGTATGTAGAGTCATTCTGTACCATAACTTAGTCGATTGTACCATGGACAAATAGAGAGGCGACTTTTGAGAAGCAGACGAAACGCAAGATTCAGGTTGAGCAAGGAGAGAGAGGCGCTGACATAAGCCTGACGATCTCCCCAGTTGCAATTGCAATTGAAATCCGTGTAGGGCTGAAGCTGCAGTCATCACTCCCAGCGACCGTGGCTGTGTCTGAGCTGAGAGATGACCATGTCTCGTATCCCGACCCCTGCTGGGTCTCTGACCCCCTCCGTGCTGAATTCGCCAAGGGAATGACCCTTCTAGCCTCTTGATGCCGAATTTTTGAGGCCGTCCTCTTCAGTCACATCCCTGACAATATGTGTTTCAAAGGGGCTGGCTATGCCAGCGCTTTTGAATAGTATTCGTCCAGTTTAAAACGCCTTGAGCGGTGAGACTGGTGGACTTGATCCTTCTGGGAGCGCCTTGACTATAACAACACGGGATCTTCCATGCAAAGGAGAATAACAATGCTCACCAAAACAGCCTGATACCGCGCACCAATGACATCGACGTCATGGAGTTTAGGCACACAAGCCTTTCTGGGCGGTCGATTATCTCGCCGACTGCTCGGACCAACTTTCATCAGCCGCTAAACTGTTTTCGATAGAACCTTGCGAAAAGCCTGGAGCCAAGGTTGAAGGCCCGCTTCAGCGAGGAACTGCCGAATAACACGCGGCCCGGCCGAGGAACGTTGGCGCTCCTGGAGCAATCACAGAGACGCCTGTGGACGGGGCTCCTCCGCCTGTTACCGGAGCCTGGCCCTGAGGGTGGGAATACGGCCGCCCAATCTATCCGCCTCCCGACTCGCCATATACCGGTTGTGAGTGGAAGATTTTTGAATGGAGCTGAAATGGCATTATTCTGCGATAATATTATTAAACTCGCGGTCCCTGGACTGTTTCTTGAACACCGGACCCCGCGGTCTACTCTAAGCCTTCTGATATCGCATTGAGTTGCTCACTCAGCCGCTCTTTCTAGCAAAAATCGTCTGCATGAACAACAAACATCCGTTGTCTTTCTTTTGTCATATATCTACTTCTCTCACTTCGGCTTGTCTCTTTTTGCTGTTCTCTACAACCATCTCTGGCCCGTCAGCTTGAAAACTATCTTCAACCAAGGACCCAATACTCTGCACTCTCTCAGAATGTCGAATACCACGGACACCACGATATTCGTAAACGGCACTATCCCCTTCTATGTTCGGGAACAGTTGAGAAGCGGCTGCCATGCTGCTATCGAAGGGTTCGGGAGCCCATACGGCTACAACCCATCCCTCGCAGCTGGCGTTGTATTTCTCGTTTTGTTCTCCCTCACCATGATCGGCCATATCGGACAGATGGTTTGGAAGAGGACTTGGTGGATGGCTGTGTTCTGGATTGGAAGTCTCAGTAAGTAACCCCCAGGTCTATAACCTGCCCAACGTATGCTAATAACATAAACAGCTGAAGTCCTGGGCTGGGCTGGTCGAACCTGGTCTGCTGAATGTCCCTACAACGGCAACGCTTTTCTCATGCAAATAACGACTTTGATTATCGGTTAGTCTATTCAATAGCGAACGCAGTTTGTCCTTCACTAACTCAATCGACTCTCACCTAGCCCCCACATTCTACACAGCTGGAGTATATATCCTCCTTGGCCGCTTCATCCAAATTCTCGGACGTGAATCCTCAGTCCTCAGCCCTCGAGTCTACCTCTGGATATTCGTTACGTGCGACATCGTCTCTCTCGTCATCCAAGCCATTGGAGGTGCCATGGCCTCCACGGCATCCAACCAAGAGAATGGCAACACCGCCCCCGGAACAAACATCATGGTCGCAGGCATCATCTTCCAAATGGCCTCCATCACGATATTCGTCCTCTGCGCAGCCGATTTTGTCCGCAGAACCCTGCGCCGCAAGCTCCTTCAATCCATGACGGGCTCCATTGTCCCGCTCCTGGGGGCTATGATTTTCTCCGTCATCTGCATCTATATCCGGAGTATCTACCGAACCATTGAGCTGCTGGAGGGATGGGATGGATACCTCATCACGACGGAACGCTTCTTCTATGCGCTTGATGGAGCAATGATGGTTCTAGCTGTCGCGGTCTTCAACATCTTCCACCCTGGTTGGTTATTGCCTGGTGCTGAAAAGACTTTCCGCTCGAAGGTCGAGGTCGAAGAGGGGCCGTCTACTGAGCTTCGTTGAGCGTTGCGACCTATCTCTTATTTCTCAAATTTGTCCTTGTTTTTTTTCTTTACTTGCTGCGTTGACTTGAGGTTGGAGTCTTTCCGCTTTGTTTGGATATACCATGGATTCGAGTTTTGGCTTGGGGCGCAGAGTAATACAAGGTGAACTTTTTGGTGCTTCGGTTGTTATACACCGCATTGAACATATAGAATTGATGTACCTGCAAGTCAATAACATGTTCGAGAAGGTTCCTGCAACTCGTTCTGGAAAGTGAGAATAATACAAAGTCCGCAAAAAAAAAAAAAAAAA